>JAPKLY010000663.1:137626-196043 GCA_026898435.1 Prunella vulgaris
GAGTGAATCCAACTACAACCCTAGGGAAATTTAATTGCAGAGTGTTGTTCAAAGTATGCTTTGAGTGCTTGGATTCTTGAGAGATTTCTCTTGGAAATTTCCCGTTAGCCTTGAATGGGTGCAAGACTCTCCATTTTTATAGGTAAGATTCAAAATAGATCCGTTGGAGGAGATCTAACCATATCTTTCCTATTTTTGGGTGGTTCCAGGCTAGATATACTGTTGACCTAATCACCATGCTTAATCTAGTAATTTTATCCCGCCGCCTGCAACACTGAGACGCATTAAATGCAGCATTAACTGCTTCACAGACTCCGTACATGCATGCCAAAAGATCAATTGCTCTCCGTACAAATGGCTAGTTGATGATCTGATACTTGTCCTTCTTCGTACATTCTATACTTTGAGTCTCTTGTTAATAACTCAACCTGAATGTTTATCTTTATCGGAGTCTTACTGACATTCTCTTTGTCTCTTTGTCCCATAGCATAAATAACCTTTTTGCTTTGGACTTACATGATTCAGGTAAACTGAACCAATACCCAAGTCAGGTCTTAAGAGCATTCAGCTCAGCCTGATAGGTTATTCAGCCCAGTATGTGTAACCTTTTTTGCTTTGGACTTATATGATTCAGGTAAACTGAACCAAGGCCTAAGTCAGGTCTTATGTGCATTCAGCACAGCCTGATAGGTTATACTTACTCTTCACTGACTAAGTTCTGTCCTGAGTATGATTAGTGTACTCAATAGAAACATCAGCCAATGGTACTTTCGGATTGTCTTCCGGACGGATCATCAGGCTTCGTTCTTTAGCTTCAGTTCAGGCAATCTTCAGCAAGACTGACTCTGACTTCTTCAAGATGGATTGCACTTCAGACTTCAGTAAATTGGGTCGACTCCAATATCCTTCAGTTTTCAGCACGTTCCTCCTGAACTGAATTCCTAACCTAACTATCCTGAACTAGACAATCCTGAACAAATGTACTTAGGCAAATTCATCAGGGGTTTTGGGATCTAGTCAAAATACTCAGATTGTCCCAACAGGAGGTCCAATCTTAATTCTCCTAAAGGCCCCTCAAGTAGCCCAATTAAATGTCCAACAATTGACAAGGTGATTAAAAATAAAAGAAATATTTTGGGCCCATTTATCATGAATTTTCAAAAATAATTATATATTGAAATAATGAGAGATTTTATGGAAAATAGATATGTATCTTGAATACAAGAATATCTAATAAAATCAAGATCTCATGGAATTAAACATATGATGTATTTTTTTTTTAAATTGGGATGATAAGAATATCAAGAATTAAATATTTAGTATTCAAGATTATCAAGATTAGAATATTTGATATTCATGATAATCAAGATTTGAAATATTAGATATTCAAGATCTTGTATTCTCACTATAAATATGAGATGATACAAGACTTCATAACACACATTATTACTCTTGCAATTTTCAAAAATTGCAGTTAGTTGGGCAACAAAATTATTTTCTTCCTTGTGTTGTGATTATTCGTGTGGCCTCCCACCTGGTGTACGAATAAGGACAAGGGAATACTTGAGAAGGCTGTTGGGATTATTTGATTGTTGTTAAAAGTTAGAGGATCTCAAAGGATGCGTTTTGTCTCAGAAACCTCTAAGGCATCTCAAGAGGACGCCTTTTGTCTCAGAAACTGCCTTTTCTCCGGGAGGTATAATTCACTAAATCCCTTAGTTCCACATGTTTAGGGCTTTATGTGATTATATTTGTTCATATGTTTTGCATGCAAAGCTTGTTGTTGGGTATACAATTATTTGATTTAATTATGTTTAAATCATGATATTAATTGTAGACTTAAATTTGTACTTAGCGTAAATCCCGAATAGATCCGCGTTTAATTCCCCAACAACTGGTATCAGAGCCGGTTTCGGGCTCTATACGTTAAATTGTAATTTAAATATTTTAATATTAAATTTGAAAATTGGATAGTAGAATTGCTAGATCTTTTTTGCAGGTATCCAATTGTCATGGTATTTAATATTTATTTATGCATGCATGTATGATGATGCGGTTTTAAAATCCAATTCGTTCGGATTATTTTTCCCTTGAGAAAATCCACGGGTAGACTAGGATGTTTTTATGTAATAGACTAGCCTAGACGATGGGTTTATTTATTTATTTTATAAATAAATTGTAACCGATATCGAAGATGAAGAACGGAGATTTTAAGGCCTGGAGACAAAGTTGGTAAAATTTTGTTGCGGTCGAGTGGGAGCTTAATCGAGACGGACGATAAAGCTTGAAGACGAACGGTGATTACGATATCTCGTAATCAAAAAGAGAAATTAAACCATGACAATTGGATGTAACGTGTCAATTTGTTTAATTTGTTTTGATGCATGCTATATTTATTTAATTTGATTAAATATTTGATTGCATGAATATCATGATGGAAAAATCTCAACTCCGAAAATTACTAAGTATGTTTTAAATATAATTCGATATTTTATTCTAGATAATAAAATTGAATTATTTGCCATCCATGATTTATTTGTTTGTGAAGTCTTTTGGCTACGCATTGGCAAGCGCCTTTCTCCCTATCGGATACGCCAAAAGACAAGTTCACATGAACGAATTCTCAAAAGGATGATTGTGGATTATTATTAGTGGCGGTATTGACCCTCCCATCGAGTGGCTTGCTCAAAACGAAGTGATAATCCTGTATTTAATCATGGTTAATACTTAGGTATAAAATTGGCATTTTATTACTCCCCATCGGAGTCCCTACCGATTTTATATGGTCAAGTGGGAGCCGACTATTAATTTTTGAAATTAAAAGTTTGTAACTGTTCTTGTTTGTAACTTGCATAAATATGTTTGCATAAACGTCCACACTCATCGTGGCTTATGTGAACTGTTTTAAGATGTCGGCCGATTTATGCTATGTATTTTTTTTTAGATTTTATACAAAGCATAATTGAAATTTGTGATAATCTTTGCGAATCGATGTATGTATTGATGCAATGCATGTTTTATTTCAGTTCAGCATGTCGTCTCCTTTTAATCCACTGTTTACGATACTTAAAAATAACAAATTGGAAGGTGAAAACTATGTTGATTGGAAACGTCACTTATTTATTGTCCTAACCGCACAACAACACAAATGGGTTCTTGACACCCCAAAGCCCCCTACGCCTACGGAAGATGCGAATGTTGCCGAAAGGGAATATCATAGGGAGTGGATGAAATCCGATGAAATGGCTAGGTGTACCATCTTGGATTCAATGTCAGATGTGTTGCAACACCAATACCAACACCAAGACATGAAATCCGCTTCTGATACGATGCTAAACCTTAGGGAAATGTTCGCTCATCAGAATCATACGGCTAGACAAATCACCATGCGAGATATGTTATCGCTGAAAATGGTGGAGGGAATGGCCATAAGGGAACACGTTCTCAAAATGATGGGCTACCTCAACAAGTTAGAGGTACTTGGAGCAGAATATGATGCAGAAGCGCAAGTTGATTTTGTTCTCCATTCTCTACCGAAAAGCTTTGAGCAGTTCCAGTTGAACTATATGATGAATAATCAAGAGTTCACGTTGGCACAACTCTTGTAAGCTTTGGTATCGGCGGAGACACTCATGGGACACCAAACTCAAGTCTTGGTGGCAAGCGGTCCGACTTCTTCCGCACCGAAAGGTGGGAAGAAGAAGAAGAAGACCAAAGGCCCGAACCAAGCAAAGGGTAAGGTGACTAATGAGGGAGGGGTCAAGAAAGCTACCAAAGGTAAGTGTTTCAACTGCGGTGAGAAAGGACATTGGAGGACGGCCTGTCCCAAGCCAAAGAAGGCCGGGAAGAAAGGTAATTCTCATGCACTTATTGTTGAAACTTATTTAGCGGCGTATGCTTCCCATTCGTGGGTAGTGGATACGGGAGCCACTGATCATGTATGTTTCACTTTACAGGGGTTCCAGAAAACCCTGCAACTTAGTGCGAATGAGATCCTCATCACATTGGGTGATGCTACGAAGGTAGCGGCTGTCGCAGTGGGAGACATGCACCTATCTTTTGAAGATAGAGTTTTAGTTTTAAAAGATGTTCTTTATGTTCCCAGTTTTAGGAAGAATTTAATTTTGGTTTCTAAATTGTACGTTGATGGATACTCAGTTTCTTTTAATAATATGGTTGTTATTTTTCGAAACGATGAGTTCATCTGTTCGGGAACATTAGTGAATAATCTTGTTACTATTAAAAGTGCACACCACACACAAAATGCTTCTTATAACACATCGATTATTTCTAAGAAAAGAAAATTTTCTTTAACTGTGAACGAAAAACTTCTATGGCATCTAAGACTTGGTCATATTAATCTAGAGAGAATTCAAAGGTTGGTGGAGGATGACTCGTTGGAGTCTCTCCATGTTGAGCCATTTCCAACGTGTGAATCTTGTTTAGAGGGGAAAATGACCAAGAGGGCCTTCGGGGCCAAGGGGAATAGAGCTAGTGAAGTGTTAGAAATCGTTCACACTGACGTATGTGGGCCAATGTCGGTTCAAACTAGAGGAGTTTTTGAGTATTTCGTAATATGTGCGGATGATTACTCAAGATATGGGTACGTTTACCTTATACGGCGCAAATCGGAAACCTTTGATAAATTCAAAGAGTTAAAAGCTGAGGCTGAGAAACATAGGGGAAAGAGTATCAAGTTCCTACGATCAGATCGTGGGGGCGAATACCTCAGCAATGAATTTTTGACCTACTTGTCAAGTGAAGGGATTGTATCCCAATTGACCGCACCCGGTACGCCTCAACAAAATGAGGTTGCGGAACAAAGAAATGGAACTCTTTTACAAATGATCAAATCCATGATGAGTTATTCGGAGTTACCCAAGTCATTTTGAGGTTATGCATTGGAAACAGCGGCTCACATTCTAAACTTGGTGCCATCCAAATCGGTTCCTAAAACTTCCATAGAATTGTGGATCGGGCATAAGCCTAGGTTGAGACACATAAGGATTTGGGGGTGTCCGACATATTGGACAAGGAAGCCGGGAAATTGGATCCACGTTCAGAATTGAGGTTGTTTGTAGGATACCCTAGAAGAACGAAAGAGGGTATGTTCTATAGTCCCAAGGACCATGAATCGTAATTAGTACGCATTCTAAGTTCTTGGAAGAAGACTTTGTGAACAATAGAAAGCCCAAGAGTGAGATTACATTAGATGAAATTAGAGGGCCTAATCCTATACCAAAGGTACAAGTTGATGTACCACGCGACACACCAACACAATAGGAGCCTCGCCGTAGTGGGAGGGTTGTGAGACAACCCGAGAGATTAATGTTCGTGGGAGAGTCTTCTGACTTGGTCCCCGGGGAGGATGAATTAGACCCATGGACATACGACGAAGCACTCCAACACAAGGATGCAGATTCTTGGCAAACAGCAATGAAAGTCGAGATGGGGTCTATGTAAATGGATGTCAAGACAGCTTTCCTTAATGGAAGTCTTGAAGAAGAAACCTATATGTATCAACCCGAAGGCTTTATTGAAAAAGGCCAAAAGTACCTTGTATGCAATCTTAAGAGGTCCATCTACGGACTTAAGCAAGCATCGCGAGCTTCGAATCAATGTTTTGATCAAGTAACAAAATCTTACGGTTTTGATCAAAATGAATTTGAGAGTTGTGTGTAAAAAAAGTGTGTCGGAACTGCCGTGGTATTCTTGATACTATACGTAGATGACATTTTGCTCATTGGAAATAATGTCGCGGTGTTGTCAGACGTGAGGGTGTGGTTGTCAAATCAGTTTGATATGAAGGACTTAGGGGAAGCCGGTCATGTCTTAGGGATCAAGATTACTCGAGATCGCAAAAAAAGAATGACCGGCTTATCGCTAGCTTCATACATAGATACTGTTTTGAAACGTTTTAGCATGCAGAATTCCAAGAAAGGTTTTGTACCTTTAAGACATGGAATTCATCTGTCGAAAGAGATGTGTCCGAAGACACAAGAAGAGATAGATTGCATGAAAGGCATTCCATATGCTTCGGCAGTTGAAGCCTCATGTATGCTATGCTATGTATGAGACCGGATATCTGCTTTGCCGTAGGCATGGTAGCACGATATCAAAGTAACCCCGGGAAAGAGCATTGGACGGCTGTTATAAACATTCTGAAATATCTCAAGCGAACTCGAGATAGAATGTTGGTTTATCAGTCAGATAGTCTAATCCTCGTTGGTTATTCAGACTCGGATTTCCAATAAGATATAAATTCCATATAAATATACCTCGGGTAATGTGTTTCATTTGGGAAAGGAGCCATGATACGGTGAAGTGTGCATCACTGATTCTACCATGGAAGCCGAATAAGTAACTGCTTATGGAGCAGTGAAGGAATCGGTTTGGCTCTAGTGGACTTGGATAAAATTCCAAATTTGTCTAGCATTGTAATGCTAGGGCAGTTGCAAAATTCAAGGGAACCAAGAGTCCACATGGCCAACAAACACATTTAAGGATATACAATCTTAGACGAGAAATCGTTAAGAGAGGAGATGAAGATATGGCAAAGATCGCATCGAAAGACGACCTAATTAATCCTCTCACAAAGTGTCTGCCTCTATGTACATTCCAGAGACATGTGGGAGGAATGAGGTCAAGTGTGTTGCCAATCTGCTTTGAGTATAAGTGGGAGAAATTATTAGGACATGTGTAGCACATAGATATGCTGTAGTATACTTAAAAGCAGACTTTGAGTATAAGTGGGAGATTGTTAGGGTTATACTAGAAAGTATGCTTTTACTTTGTATAACTAAACTGAATCTTTGAGCTTTATCTGAAATAAATCTTTTATCACTGTGTTTTAGATAAATATGAATGTTATTTATTTATTGCAATCCGTTCATATAATAGTACAAGTTACACTATAGATAAATGTGGTGATCCCCGGATAACTCACAGCAAGATCACATTATCAGTTTCTTGTAACAAGTACTAAATTCACAACCTAGATGGGATTTGAACACCCCATTGGTAAATGGTTGATGTGTAGATCCCAGATTGGCTTATCTTGACCAAGGGATTGCACTAGTGCATTATGATGCATTGAAGAGGTCTACAGAGAGGTAATTCTTCCGGACTGATTTATGGGATGAAGAATTAGACGTCAGTGGTCGTTTATTTCTAAACCTCTGTTCCTTAAATAGGACTGTGTGTGATCCGTGCGTGGCACTTTATTTTGTTATGGGTAGAAAGTCAATAAGACTCAATACTTTGCATCTTGGGTGACGCCATTGAGAACATGACAGTTGCTAAGATTTAATACAGAAGAACGTGTGCTTTTAAAGTCTTGCATGATTAGTCCCCTTGGTGGGCTCTAAACGTTCGTCATACTAAATCTTGCAAGTGAAATTTGTTTCCGGTATGATGATAAAGAAGAGCTGTCCTTACTCCAAGGTTAAGATGTTAAATTAATTAAAGCGTTCAGTGGCTTGATTAATTAATGGACAAGAGAATCTTAAACACGGGAAATAATGTCCGGGAGCCATATGATAGTAATATGGGTTAAGATGGATAGTGCAACATTAATCCTATAGTGAAGTGAGATTAATGTTAATGGGTTGAATAACATTGGGTTCAATGTTAGAATTCAAGGCCCATTAGGAGGTCCAATCTTAATTCTCCTAAAGGCCCCTCAAGTAGCCCAATTAAATGTCCAATAATTGACAAGGTGATTAAAAATAAAAGAAATATTTTGGGCCCATTTATTATGAATTTTTGAAAATAATTATATATTGAATTAATGAGAGATTTTATGGAAAATAGATATGTATCTTGAATACAAGAATATCTAATAAAATCAAGATCTCATGGAATTAAATATATGATGTATTTTTTTTCAAAAATTGGGATGATAAGAATATCAAGAATTGAATATTTAGTATTCAAGATTATCAAGATTAGAATATTTGATATTCATGATAATCAAGATTTGAAATATTAGATATTCAAGATCTTGTATTCTCACTATAAATATGAGATGATACAAGACTTCATAACACACATTATTACTCTTGCAATTCTTGAAAACTGCAGTTAGTTGGGCAACAAAATTATTTTCTTCCTTGTGTTGTGATTATTCGTGTGGCCTCCCACTGGGTGCACGAATAAGGACAAGGGAATACTTGAGAAGACTGTTGGGATTATTTGATTGTTGTTAAAAGTTAGAGGATCTCAAAGGACACCTTTTGTCTCAGAAACCTCTAAGGCATCTCAAGAGGACGTCTTTTGTCTCAGAAACTGCCTTTTCTCCAGGAGGTATAATTCACTAAATCCCTTAGTTCCGCATGTTTAGGGCTTTATGTGATTATATTTGTTCATATGTTTTGCATGCAAAGCCTGTTGTTGGGTATACAATTATTTGATTTAATTATGTTTAAATCATGATATTAATTGTAGGCTTAAATTTGTATTTAGCGTAAATCCCGAATAGATCCGCGTTTAATTCCCCATCAAATAACAAGCCAGCTGCACCCACTGAAGAAACATGTGTAAACGAAAAACTGGATACAACTCCTGCAGAAAACAATGAAGGATTAAGTGAGGGTGCTAACCATGTAGCTGGTTTGAATGAATTGGGTGAGGGATTTGACGCACCTAGCTTCAGTTTTGATTTGACCGGGTAAGAATACAATCAAGATGATCAATGTGAAAGGAACCCATGGGAAGAAGAGAAAGCAAGGCTGCATCAGGAAATTACTGAATTGAATCATCAGCTGGAAAGCGAAAAAAAAAAAATTTGTTGAACAAGAGCACAGAGCTTGAGGAACTGAAGACTGAACACCAAATGCTACAAGAGCAGGTCCATGTACTTACAAAACAAAATATGCAGAAGGAGGAAGATATAGATGTTTTGAGAAGGGAGTTGGTACATTTTGCAGCAAAAACCAAGGAAGAAATGAGTGTCTTGGAAGCCAAAAATGCTAAATTGACTAATGACATAATACACCTTGAAGGAAAATTCCAAGAGCATGTTGTATGTAATGAAATTAACAAGGATATGGCTACAACAGCAGATGTAGATGGTAACAAATCACAAGATATTATAGATAATGATGATTGGGGATCTATCAATACAACACAACTAAAGGAGATCGAATTGATTGAGCAAGAGCATACCTCTAGCCGGAATGATAAAGGAAAGGAAAAAATTAACAGTGATGATGGAACTGGATTAGAAAACAGAGAACAAGCTGTGATACCTTTTGACTTAAATGTTGATTCTACCTTCACAGCAGCTGAAAATGAAGAAGCCAAATCAGCTCCAACTTTGAAGAGACCAAGAACAAAGAAGTACCAGACTCCATCTACTATGGTAAGAAGAGTAAAGAGAAGGACAACTGATGATGACAGACGGCCAGTGGTGTTCAGTCCTGAGGGACGATTGCTTCAAAACCTAACAGATACAAAACATGGAGGTGATTTCCAATGGAATGAATGAAAGAAAGCAACTGAGCTGATGCCAGCTAAGATACGCGGAATGATTGCTAACTTGTGGAATGAACATGGTGAAAGGTACACATATGGAACTATATTACAACATATACAACTTCCATTTATAGAGGTGGATTTTTTTTTTTTTATTAATTATGTACTTCTTTATGGCGGGACACTAGGAGATGTTACATTAAAAGACATTTTGGCCATTTTAAATCATGAACGGCTATCATCACCAGTAAGTCCATTAATGTTCATTTACTGGTCTTCACCATAAAATTATGCCATCTTAGCTTTATCTTAATATAAGCATGTACATACAGGTGGTAGATGGTTGGATAGACTTGTTGTTTAAATTGTACAAGGACAATGAGAGGGTCAACGAGTGTATTATTTTCACTGCTTGTTGTTGGGTAAGTTTAATTCTTCTGATTATTTTTAAGTTTTATAATATATAATGTTCATTTAGATTCAACATTTTCTACTAAAAAAATTTCATAACAATTTGTAGGAATTTGTAAATGATCGAGGTAGTTATTCGGATGGGACTGTGGATGCTTTACCGGATAAACGACTAAAAGAAGTGGATGAGAACGATGTGCTACTTTTCCCTCTGTTAAGAAAAGGGGTTAATCGTTCTTGGAGTTCAGGAGATCATTGGACAATGTTAAGGTTAGATCTAACCACTTGTGAGTGGAAATTTTTTAATTCACTACGTCCACGGAGGGGAAGAGACATACATTTCGAGCGTTCCTTGACAGTGGTAAGTAATTGTCATTGGACAATATACATAATTCCATTAAAAGTATAGTATGACATGTCAATGTAGAGCGTGTTTGTTCTCAGTTAAGTTGATGAACAGTTGTATGCATGCAACAATATATAAATATGCATAAGTAATATTTAAGTTTCTTTTTTAAAGGTTGCATATGTCGAAGGGAAACTTAGAGAAGCTTTTTCAGCAAAAGCTCCAGCATATCCTTTTATGATATATGGTGCAAAAAGGCCAACTGTGAGTGTATGTCCAGAGCAAGATAGCACATCTGTTGATTGCGGAGTGATAATGTGCTACAACATTGAAAATACGCTGCTCAATCGCACATCTAACCTGAAGCGCTTTTCCCATGACGATTCAAGCAAATATCGAGCAAGAATGGTAAAATGGTTTGTGGACTTTTTATCCATTGAGGATGATGATTAATTTGAGATGGTTTCTGGAGGTTTATTCCTTATTATTAATACTGCTTATTTTCCTAAGGCATAATGAAGCATGGTTATGTAATATTTTAATGACATAAGCTTATGTACAACTTAATGTATTGCTTTTTCTGCTTTGTGTAGAGGATATTACTAGTTACTATTATATAAATCGTGTCTTGTAACATGTGTATTTTGAACTGATGACCTGTTTATCAAACTTCCACAGGTTGGTTTGAACTTCCCTTTTAAGTTTTGACAACATAATCAAACTTAAAATTCCCGTACTATGTAAGAAAATCACAACTTATCGAAGAGGTCTTATTGTTAACAAGTTAATACAAATAGATATTCAAAGTAAACATAAGACAAGGACAACTATATCATTTCAAGTTAAAATAGAAAGGAATCTATTTAAAAAATATGCTATTTGTTTCAGGGACCAAATTCGTACACTATAATTCCAAATCTATGAAATCCAAACGCAAACACAACATATGTACTACGTGTTAAATGTAATTCTACAACATGTAATTAAAGATATTAATATCATTATTATCGTATAAAGGTCTCAATAAATTAAAAAATTTCAATTCGTAGACTTTTTTTTTCCAACTACGATTGTAAATGTATCCCGGTGGATCACATGAAATTTTGCCACCATAACCAACAAGTATGTATTGTCCTCTTAGAGTTAATTTCTACATATCATTAACTACAAAGGTAACACAACTAAAATAATCACAACTTATCGAAGAGGTCTCATTGTTAACAAGTTAATACAAATAGAAATTTAAAGTAAACATAAGACAAGGACAACTATATCATTTCAAGTTAAAACAGAAAGGAATCTATTTAAAAAATATGCTATTTGTTTAAGGGACCAAATTCGTACACTATAATTCCAAATCTATGAAATCCAAACGCAAACAAAACATATGTACTACGTGTTAAATGTAATTCTACATCATGTAATTAAAAATATTAATTTCATTATTATCGTATAAAGGTCTCAATAAATTAAAAAAATTCAATTCGTAGACTTTTTTTTTCTGACTACGACTGTAAATGTATCTCGGTGGATCACATGAAATATTGCCACCATAACCTACAAGTGTGTATTATTTTCTTTGTTAATTTCTATATATCATTAACTACAAAGGCAACACAACTAAAATAATCACAACTTATCGAAAGGTCTTATTGTTAACAAGTTAATACAAATAGAAATTTAAAGCAAACCTAACAGAAAGTATGCTACTTGTTTCAGGGACCAAATTCGTACACTATAATTCCAAATCTATGAAATCAAAATGAAAATTTAACAAATGTTCTACATGTTAAGTGTAATTCTACAACACGTAATCAACTTTTAATTAAATCATTAATTTCATTATTATTGTATAAAGGTCTCAATCTTTAAAAAATTTCAATTCGTAGACTTTTTTTTCCGACTACAACTGTAAATAAATCTCGGTAGATCACATGAAATATTGCCACCATAACCTACACGTGTATATTACTTTCTTGGTTAATTTCTACATATCATTAACTACAAAGGTAACACAACTAAAATATTTTGTAAATTGTTAATTGATTTTTTTTAATTCACATATATATATTTATTTTGTTTAACAAAATATAAATTTTTATATTTGTCAAACGGAATATATAGGATTGATGTGTGATTCCTTGATTTATATTTCTTATAGATTATTACTGTAACATTAAATATTTTTTTTTTAATAGATCAATATAAACAAACCACCCATACAAATACATATATTGTAGCTATTTTAAATACTAAAATGTAATTAATTATAACCCAAATTCTAATTTGTATTCGAAATCATTATATTTTATTCTTTGCTGATAAATCGATGAATTTAATTCATTAGCCCCTTACTTAAACATTATTTTACACCTACAATCCGATTAAATATTTGGGCCAACATTCCAAAATTATTTCACAAATTTATTTTTATATTTTTTTGCACTTGACTACTGTTTTTTAAAAAGTTAATGTAATTATTATTCCTACCACACATAGTCTCGGAACACTCCCCAATGTGCAAGGAAAACCAATCTGAACTTTATTCCTTTTTCCATTAGTCTTGTCCTAAAGGACAATCAATTTAATGCCAAGACTTATTATCATACAACATAAATATATTTTATACTACATGACGAAAACAAAATGCCCGGGAAAGTAACCTCCCAATTGCCAAACCATCTTCCTTCACCACCTTCATATGCCCTGACTGTCAAATCATATCTGCCATACCAAGAAACCCCCTCCTTTTTCTCATTATTACCGGCGACTAACAACGCTACCCTTCCAGACCCACAAATGGCTAATCACCCTCAACTCCCTAACGATATCATCTTCGTTATCTTCAAAAGACTTCCAACCAAGAAAATCACACAATGCAAAGTTCTTTCCAAACAATGGTACAAAAAAATTTCGGCACACAGTTCATCTGAAGGCATGTCGCAAGTATGTCTCTTCATAATAGGGTTTCCACCCTTCTTCAACCAGAGCATTGCTTTGTCTCTCTGCAATATTTTGAGACGATCGATGGACAGCGCATGAATCGGAGGGTTGTATATCAGGGCATGAGAGATTTCGAGTACGTTGCCAGCTGCGAGAGCATCGTCCTCATGGCAAACTTAAACGATGAAATCTATTTGTTGAATCCCACAGCAAATCAACGTTTTTATCTTCCCCAGAACCCTATTGGATTCCCCCCCATACTAACTCTTCTAGTGTGTTGTTTGGTTTTGGTTACAATCCAAGGCAGGGTGATTATCAGGTACTGAGGCTATCACTTTTCCACTGCATGGAGTGGAAATCGAAAATGAAGATTTACTCTAAGAGCACGAACCAGTGGAGGACTTTCGGTGAGTTTCCTCATCCACGTTTGGTTAATAGCCCTGGCGTATATGCGAATAATTGTGTCCATTGGTTGCTTTTCTCTGAACATATTGTTGCCTTTAACCTTATTGAGGAGAAATTTTGATTGATTACCCTGCCTGGTCAAGTTAATCGCGATTACAGGCATCATTCCTTTACTGCTCTCAATAGTGATACAATTGTGTTGCTTCCTACTTTCTATATGGCTAATGAACGTGTTGAAATATTGATTTTAACTGATTACTTGGATGATGGGTCTTGGGAAAGGCACAATGTTCAACTTGACTTCCCCATCAGAGAAGTGTACCGAGTAATAAATTTTCAACCCCTGTATTTGATTGAACAAAATCGGCAGAAAATTGTGTTCCGTGTTAACCCGTTGGGCATCTTTTGGTGCTGGGATTTGGAAGCCAATAGGTTCCTACCGTTTGCTAGTGAAGAAGTTGTTAACGTAGCTTCAAGTGCATTCTCAATAGTAGAAAGTCTATAAATATCAAGGTGTTAGACATAGAGGTTAGTAGATCCCTTGTTTTTGGATCCATTTTGATGCAAACATTTGAATATATAACTAAGCATATGATGGGGCTCCCTTAAGTGACAAGATCATAATTTATGCAGTACTAATTGTATGTAGCAGTATCATCCACATTGTGGGCAATGTGGTGTGTGTTCAAGTTATTTTGCTATATTATGATACTGTCTTGTGGATGATGATATAGTTAGGATAAGGGAGGGGTTTATTTACTCAGTATAATGCTGATGTATTTTGTTATGTAGTAACTCGTGTATTTTGATGCTGACTTGAAATTGTAATCTTGCATATTGGGTTAACCGACTTTTCATCAATATATGAAGCTACTAAGTATGTTTTAATATAATGGTTTGTCTTGTTGATGCTTTTCTATAAGCACTACATTTACAAATGTTACCTTCAAAGGCCAATATTTCGGTTAGCAAATGTGGTGTAAATTGAAGATTTCTCATTTTATGTATGTGACATAAATACTTATCTGTTGATGCCTCTATATTGATGAAACACAATATTCTATGGGTAATATACTTACATAATTTACGTAGGAGCAATTAATTGTTCATTAATTTAACAAATCCCTATGTAAAATGTACAAAAAGCTCCTACAAAAATCCAATTAAATAAAAAAGCAGTTCCATTATCAAATAGAGTGCTTTTATATTTATTGCATATGTATAAGTACACTGGTATACTATCAATAAGTAATACAAAACAACACACTATTACGTAAATAATGTTTACAAATATCTAACTCTATAAAATGGTAATATTACAATTCAACACAACCATAAAACATTTTGTTCAATATATACTGCAAAAACAAGGTTCATAATCCTAATTTAAGTGCCCATACATCCAAAATTTCTTACCTATTATAATACACCCACAAGACAGCTCGACATTAATGTTATGAGTAATGATCTACTAAATATATATTATTAGCAACTCATGAGACGTTACCAAAGTGCAAATTTAATTATCAAGAATGAGTAAAATAATACCCAAGTACAAATACGTCGGAATGCTGGATAAGTGGGAATATGTGTGTAATGTTAGTTAATTTGTGGGCAATTTAATACAGTAAAATATATTTAAATTATATGCTTTTTCACACATATGAATTTAATTTAATTATTCCTACCTTAATTATTTTTATTCTGCTTTGTTGGTTTTGCAGGAATTAATTTTGGATGAATTAAATTGAAATCAGAAGTTGGCCCACAAGCAAATTACTGAGCCTAAAGCCCATGACTACCTTCCTTTGCAAATTAAGTGGGCCAAGTCTCCAAAAAATATATATGGCCTAGTTATTACATGGAGATGGATGATTAATTAGGCCATGTGATTTAAATTGTGGTAGAAAGGCCCAAGCCTTATAAAAGGCATACATCCGCAATTAGGAAGAGGGGTTACACATTTTAATGCAATAACTATAGCTGTAACTACCATTATAAATTTAACTAATTTGCTATTAATTAGAACTCAAAATTTGAAATGAATAATAATGATGCAAAAATTCGAAATACATATCAGACTAATACCATAGTTCATATATAAAAATCCCCTAAGCTTCTTACCTATTTATTACACCCACAAGACAACTAGACATTAATGTTACGAGTAATGATCTACTAAATATCTATTATTAGCAACTCATGTTTCCGAAACCAAAGTGCAAATTTATTTAACAGGGCATGTAAAATAATACCTAAGTACAATACGTCAGAATGCCTAATAAATATCCACTACAAAAAATATATAGATAAATAATCAGTTTTGAAGAATTAACGACTCATTCTTTGTTATACACATGAAATAAAAAAAAAATTGATTTGGGAACAAATTTCTAAATATATATTATTAGTAACTCATGAAAACAAAGGCAAGTGAAAATTTAATGAACAAGTACATGAAAAATAGTGCATAGGTACAAATACGTCAGAATTCTTTGGAAATATCCACTACCCAAGATATATAGATAAATATTCATTTTGAGACATTTAACGACTCATATTTTGTTATACATATGAATTCTCAAAAACTTCTCGACCCAGCTAGCATTCGTTTCACAAATTCACTACCCAAGCACTTACATTCAATATTTATTCTTCTAATCAAAACGACTAGGGAATGCAATTAACCAACAGACAAAAGAAATCAACATTAGAAGCACAAAGCCCTTGAATGAACAATATACGCCACTGGCAAGAGCACGCTTGTAGGATGTTTGGGCACGCACCCCTGATTTAGTAATATTTTTCACATTGAGGTCACCAATTCTATTTTCTAGAGTTCGAACAAGTTGACGGAGCCCTTCCACCTGCTCGCACAAAAGTTTTTCTTTTTCCCTACTCTGTTTTAGATAAAACTCAACATTGTTATTCTTCCTTGCTACGCGAGACGCAAACACCTTGTAATGATATGGTATATCCTCATCCACCCAGTCAAAAAATTTACATCCTCCATGCTTTCCGAAACAGGACATACAATAAATAATGAAATTGTCAAAAAATAGATTTTCTTAAATTTATAAAACCATTTGCAATAATTATACTGTCAAATGATCAACCCTAAAAAACTCGATTTCTCATCTATGAAGACAACAGACAAAAAATTAAACAGATCAATTTACCTCCGCCAGAGGACATCTTACGAATCTCCTTCATGGGTTCTCCTCGGTGTATGACGTGAACATTCTAACTTCTAAATCGTGTGTGGGACAGTGACGGGAATACATTTCCCACTGATCATTCGGAAAACCACTGCTGTAGGAGGAAGTTTGGGGCGTCGGCGGATTACGGGAGCTTGAATAAAGAGGATTCCTATTCATATTTACTGTATATTACTTGCAATGGGGTTTTGAAAGGAGATGTAGCGTAAAGAGAAAAAGTGCCTCTATTATATAATGTGCAGAACTGGGTGAGTAACCTAAATAAGATTTGTATAATTTAATGAAATTTAACAAAATCCAACTGTTAGTTTAGGTATTCTTTCTATTTTCTTTGGAATTTTCATATCCCCCGTACATAATTAATAAACATTTTTTACAGTTTTATAATTTTCCATTACTTAAATTTGAATATTAATTTAGTTACTACTAGTTAGCAATGGAAACTAACAAATATATATATAATTATTTTCATTTTAATATCATTCCTATTTCAAATGTACTATAAATTGTAAACATTTCATGATATTTACCATATAAGTTCAAAATACTTAACGTCAATTACCTATAATCTATACCTTTAGTATAACAAATACTAACTGAATAAGAGAAATGAAAAATTATTATTTTACAACCGTAACCCAATTATTTTAAATATATGGTTGATGAAAAAGTACAAATATCTTCATAACACAAATCTTGCATTAATATTGCTTTAAAAATCACGAAATAATATTGCATTAAATCTTCCAAAATAACAATAACGCTACATATTCTAACACAAATCTTCCAAAATAACTGCTACTACATAATATTGCATTAGATCTTCCATATAAACTACTACTATCACAAATTATGTCACATAGATTAACATATCATTGAAACCATTCTTCAGAACACTAAAAAACAGCATCATCTTGTTGCATGGTGACTTCATTCAATGAACAAGAGGGATAGTAATCTGCAGCAACACATTAGATTGGGTTATATATTGCAGAATCAAATATGCTCAACATTAAATCATTATATAAGATGGATTTACAAGGTAAATGAACTAACCTTGAGTTGACTGTTTGTTCAATTCCTGCAGTAGACTGCAACTCATTTTATCATGCCTCCCAAGCTTCCCGCAACTTTGGCATATCGATTTTTTTCTTGCGATACTCACCATATGACAAATTCCATAATTTTTTGGGCCGGCTGGGTCTCTTTCCAAGACATGGAGGTAAGATCTTATATTCCCAATCTTTATGATTATATTTTAACTTCTACGTTTCAGGAATGGGGTAAAGATCAGACTCGTAACATTTTTTGTACGTTGACGTGTAGAAGCATTCATCCACATGAGGAAAGATTGTTGGAGATTTCAGTCTGATAACTGCAATAGCATGCACACACGGAAAGCCTTTTAATTGCCACTTGAAACAAGAACAAGTTTGGCCATTAAGATCAACAACAACAGACGGTTTCGAATCAACCTTAAAAACACCACTTGGACATACAACCACATTCCAGTTACAGCAACACTCAACATAGAAATTCCACAAATCCTCCTTACAAGTAACAAGTGCCCCTGTCCAACTTTTACATTGATCTCTTCTATTAACAAACCAATCACTAATCTTCGAACGTATCTCTTCCACCATATGGCAAACAGGTAACGATCTTGCATGTATAATCTATGCATTAAAAGATTCTGCTGCATTGGACGTAATCTCCCCATACCTAGTTATATTAGGAGCATAGGCTACTGCCCATTTTTCGTATGGAAGCAGCTCAAGAAATTCCTCAGCCAATTGACCACCAAGATTTTTAAATTCTTCAATTTTCACCTCAAATGTGTTAATGTCAGAAGCATATGCACATTCCCTAAACAAATCACCTAATTTCTCTCTGTTATGGTTATTCCAACCCCTTGAGAAACGTCCTTTCAAATTGGTTAACAAATAATATAAACAAAAGAAAAGAACGGCTCATCACAAATCTCATTAAACACATTCAATATACCCAAGTGCCTATCAGAAAAATAGAGGATCTTTTTATGATGAATCAAGGTACGACGTACCATAAGTAGAAACCAAATCCAATTTTTATTGTTTTCTGCAGAAACCACCGCAAATGCGACAGGAAACAACCCTACATTTAACAAAGCATAATTATAAATTCATTGCCTACAATTTGTACACCTATAAATCATATATAAATAAGTGCACTGCTAAAGATATAACTTAAACAAAAGATTTTCACATCACTAAAATTAATAATACTTACCATTGTTTCCATCCTTTACCGTAGCTGACAATAATGTGCCCTTAGACCGTCCTTTCAAAAATGTACCATCAAGAAATATCATTGGTCGACAGCTATGAAAACCATCTAGGCAGGCTTTAAACACTACAAACAATCTTTCGAATTGATGAGTTTCTTCATTGGATTGAATTTCCACAACACTACCCGGATTCGTTCTTTTAATTGCATCACAATACCATCACAACTCATCGTATGAATCATCAAAAGTTCCAAATACTAATTTCCTAGCACGTTCTACGGCTCGATATGCCTTCCAATATGGAATGTATATTCCATACAAATTTTTCATTTTTTGAATAACACACTTCCCACTAATATTTGGGTTATCCTTTACATCAGCCAAGAAAAATTCCCCCACCATTCTAGGTACAATCCTCTTAGTATCGGTACCTATTAGATTCCGAACACACTTATGGACCAAATTTAAGTTAAAAACAATAAAGAAGTTGGTGTTCCGATCCAGTTTCGCTTTAATAAACCAATCACAATATGATTCCTTAAAAAAACAAACAGCATGGACGTACCGACTATCATTTCGATAATATTTGAACCTGTTGGGACAATCTGAGTGTTTTGATTAGATTCCAAAACCCCTTGATGAATTTGCCTAAGTATAGTTCATCAGGATGATAGGCTCAGGATTAGATAGGTTAGAATAGATTTTTCTATTCACAGGTATTCAGTTCAGGGGGAACGTACTGAGGAGTGAAGAATGATGGAGACATCCCTGAAGTCTGAAGTCTGAAGCTGTTCCAACCCTGAAGGTGTTGATCATCCTGAAGATGGTCAACCTGAAGCTGCAACCTGAAAAACATAGAAAGAGTCCTGAAGATGCCTAGAAGCCATCCTGAAGATGACCACTGATCCTGACAGAACTGAGTAAACTAAGCATGCTCAGGGAAGTCTCTATCAGTGAGGGCACAAGTAACCTTGATCAAGCTGAATGTCTTACTGATGTTCATAAGTCCTGACTTGGGCCTAGTATCAGTTAACCTGATACTTGTAAGTCCTGAGACCCAAAGGTTACACGTGCAAATGGTAGTTTGATGAAGAAAAAGGAATGTCATAGTCTCCAACATAAGATAAATATTTATCCTGAGCTAAGAACGAGAAACTTAGAGTTATAAATATACGAGGTTCAGTAAAGTCAATGCCGACAAACTAGCCGTTGGACAAATGACCAGTGAGAAGGCGACACGTATGTACGGAGACTGAGCACATTTAATGCTTCTCAGAGGTGCAGGCGGAGGATCAGAAACTTTTCCATACTAGGTATGGTCTCTGTCAGACAAGGACAACCTGCTTCTGCACCTACCTAAAATAGAAGGGTTTGAAACGGATCTCCTCCAACGGATCTATTTCAAACCCTCCTATAAATACAGAATGCCTTGCAACCATTCAAGGCTAACGGGAAATTTACAAGAGAAACTCTCAAGATTCCAAGCACTCAAAGTTCATTTGAAGCAACGCTCTGATACCACTTGTTGGTCCCGAAACTAGTATAAATCAGTGTATGGGGGGAATACACTGATGTCAGATTTTCCCGAAAACTCAGGAAAATGCTCTTTCAGTCTTAGTCAGGAAGCTCCTGAAAATGTTCAGTCTACTGATGGTCCTCAGGGGCAGCAGGGACAGATCAGTAATGAACCAAAGAAGCTAAGTCAGAGATGTGTTCTCGGAAGCTCAGTAGAGATAACAATCCTACTGACCGCTCGAAAGCTAGTCAATTGGGCTACTATCTCAGTAAGCTCAGTTAAGTGCGGAATGTGAGCCCTTAAGTTTCTACTCATTTTAGTTCCTGAAAACTTATCAGTTTGCTTAGTGAAAACATGGTTAAGGCTGGTGCACAGTTTAGTGATCAGGATGACAAGGTCAGTCCTGATGGTTTTTCAGAAACAATGCAAGTATGCTTCAGTTTATATGTATGACAATATGATCCTGAGCAAATAGTAAATCAGCATGCAGGGGTCTTTTTAACGTGGTTCGGAGATAACCAACTCCTACATCCACGACCTGATTGAACATAAGCTATCCTCATAACCCTGAGGATAGGTACTTGGGTTTAATGTGCCAAGGGACACGAGTAGCCAACTTCCTTTCTAAGGAACTGACCCTTGGGTGGTTTTAGAAGTCCCAGTCCTTCCTACCAACCAACTCACAACCTGAGGGGTTTGGTATTCACGTTTTCCAACTATTGTGTATTGATCCTTCTAACAAATCAGTTCCAAGGATAGGATCAATACTCTAAGTAAAATACAGAATAGATTCCTACTATAACACTAGGGATATTTATGGTTTCAGAGTGTTGCTTCAAATGAACTTTGAGTGCTTGGAATCTTGAGAGTTTCTCTTGGAAATTTCCCGTTAGCCTTGAATGGGAGCAAGGCATTCTGTATTTATAGGAGTGTTTGAAATAGATCCGTTGGAGGAGATCAGTTTCAAACCCTTCTATTTTAGGTAGGTGCAGAAGCTTGTTGTCCTTGTCTGACAGAGACCATGCCTAGTATGGCAAAGTTTCTGATCCGCCGCCTGCACCTCTGAGCGGGAATAGTTTTCTATAAAGTTTGAATAATTAGCTTCAAAAACTAAATTTGGTAAAGTTTTTATTTCGGATATATCCCTTCATCTAATCCGTTGAATTTCAAAAGACTTTTCATCAAAACCGTCCATCAAAACTGAATTTTTGGGTATAAAAGGAAGGATCATTCATTGTGCACAATTTGCGCACTCATATTTTCCTAACCCAAACCTTATGCAATCTATTTCTCTCATTATTCCTTGCATCCATGGCTTCTTCTGCTGACCAATCTCTCGAAGACACTAGGAGGTTTTATGATGCTATCTCCGAAGTGGAATCGAAGGTATCCTATGAATGGTTGGTGGACTTGACTCATCGATCCACCATCAAGGAACTTATGCAAGTCTATGGAGCCATCAATCAGGCTGGCCTCCTAGATTTCCTCACCAGGAAGCCAGCCCACGTCTGCCCTCATCAGATCATTGCTTTCTATGCCAATCTGAAGATGAACGAGGATGATGAGTGGGAATCAGTGACTCCACTCAGGCGCTGGGTGGAGAAGAATGAGAAGAAAGTAGTTCAATATTTCACTAAGAGGATCCAGGTCAGGGATCTCATCAGAAAGACCTACAATCTGCCTCATTCCACTGAAGAGAACCAGTTGGCTAACCTGACTGCTTGTAAAGCTGGGGCAGAGCAGAAGTGTATGAACGAGTATCTGATCGTTCCTACTGAGATCTTCGGCACCATGAACAAGAAGCTACTGAAACCTGAGTACAAGCTTCTATTCGAGGTGGTCGTTCAGAGCATCATGGGCTTCATGGGAGGCATGGAGCAAATTAGTCAACCCAAATACAGGGGTTTGGCTGCCGTGGTGGACAATGCTCTGATCGATTGGGAATAATTCTTTCTTCAGAAGCTAGTCCAGGAGTCCAAGAAGGTCAGGATGGAAGGGGACAGGATCAAGCTGGATAGGAATCCTCATTTCGGGTCCAGGCTATCAGTGATGCTCCAGGATTTGCTTGGAGATGTGGATAGAGAGACATGTGAAGAATTCAAGGACAGAAATGTTCTCTTCAAGAATGCTACTGAAACCAGGAAAAGGATGCTTGACACAGAGATCAAGAAGGTGTCAAGGTCCAAGGGTGGAAAGGGCAAGGTTATGGCCTCGAAGGCTCAGGAGGAGCAGGTCAAGGCAGGGCCCAAGAGGGTGAAGGTGAAGGTGAAGGAAATCACCATCAAGGAGCATCAGTAGAAGAAGACAATGCTCCATGACTCTGACACTGAGTCAGATCGTCCTGATCAGCGGTCTGATTCAACTGCCACTCTAGCTGCCGTGCCCATATCTTCCGTGGCACCTGCTGAAATCTCACCGCCTGATACTACTGTAGCCTCGGGCACTGATCCAGCACCTCAGAAAGAGGTGGCTAGAGTCGAGGGGGAACAGGCTCCACCTGTTCAGGAGCCAGTGCAAGATGACCCAGTAATGCAAGTGGTGGAGGTGTTGGGCGAAGAGGTTCGGGCTGAACCTTCAGTGGCTGCTCAGGTAGAGCAAGAAGGTGAAGGAGGAGAAGGCGGAGAAAAGAAAGTTGCTCAGGAAGAGCAGGGGAGTTCTGATGCTGGCGAGGGGGAGCATCAGGAGATAGTTGGGATGGAGGCTCAGGAGAAGCTCCATGATGAAGATGTTAGAGATAATCGGGGACGAAAGTGGACTATTTCCGATGACGCTGAGTCCGAGTCTGATAAATCGGAGGAAGCTGAGGAAGAAACTCAGGAGGAGTCCACACCACCAAAGCTAACTCCATTCGAGCTGGATGCCAGATGTCAGGCCTTCAGGTTTGTGAATCAGCACTTTCCTGATTTGGAGGAGGCCTATGGTGAGAAGGTCATCAGACTGAGGTTCTTTGTGATGATGAGGAAGGCCTCAGTTCCTGAAGTTGCTGCCTTGATTAAGGTTATTGGCGAGGAGGTGCTCAGGGATCAGGAGCAGATCATACTTGATCGATTTGGGCTTCGATCATATGCCCAGGTTATCAACAAGGAGGACTTCCTAAGGGTGGTCAGGGCAAACAATCTAAATTAAAATCCTCAGGATCTTGCCCTGGTCCCCGCTGCTGAAGGTGCGACCTAGGGAGAAGGTGCACCGGCCGATGAAGCACTCCTGGGGACCGGGACTGCTGAGGCTTCTGTAGAGGTTCCGAAGAAGGTTGCCACCAAGTCTAAGCCAGGCAAGAAGAGGAGAACCCGAACCATCACAGTGGGAGTGTCACTGATGGGGAGGACTATCCTGGGAAAGCTCGATCGTAAGCGTGAGAAGATCAAGTTTCTCAATGCTGAGTTGGGCAAGGCTAGGAAGGAATCAGCTGATAGATTCCTGAGCCTTGAACAACAACGATCAACCGGGGTCACTACTGATCAAGTGAAAACAATGATAGACTCTTCTCTCAGTGGCCTGGATGACAGGATCAAGGTACTGATTGCGGAGGCACTAAAGGGGCAGGAAGCGCAGATCAGGACAGTGGCTCGGGAAGAAGCTGGAAAGGCAGATGACGATCTACTGGCCAGATGGAGGGAGGGTCAGCGAGCTTCTGAGGAAGCATTGCATAAATCTCTGAACACAATGCTCACTAAAAACCTTAAGAGGAAGGATGAGATGAATGCAATGCGGAAGGAGTTTGATAGTCATCTGACTGAAAGCTTGCTTAGAGCTGAGAACAATGCTAAACTGGCTAAGGACCTTCAGGTGGTGGCTGATCAGCAAGCGTCTCAGGGGATCCTGATTTAGGATATTCAGAAGAAAGTCGACGAGGACCCCTTTGATGCTGCCAAAAAGGGGGAAGGGAAAAAAGCTTTGAAAAATCCCAAGTTGGCTCAAAATCGGAAAACTGATGTTTCCGTGGAAGATCTAATGGAGGAGTGTGAGGAGCAACGCTTCCCTGGTGATCCCATTGTTGAGGGAAGGAAGAAGACAAAGTAGCTGACAATGGAGACTGCAATGCAGATCAGGAGTCAGGAAACTGCACTCCAAAAGCTGAAAGGGGAGATGACTGTGCTGAAGGAGAAGACTGATCCTAAGAAGCCTGCCCCTGAAGCTGGGAAGAAGAAAGCTGCTGCGTCTATAAAGAAGGTTGATGCTTAGGATGCCAGTCCCATCGTATATGAATATGTGGATAACTTTGTACCTCCAGAACTGAACGATGCTTGGATTCCTATCAAGAAAGAGTTCGTGGATTTGTACTACGTTGTCGGGAACTGGCTGAAGACATCCAAAGGTAAGGACAAGAACACCCTCTTTGCTGAATGGATGGCACTGCACCATACTGAACTCTGGGCTGAAATTGATAGACATGCTGACAGAGCTGGAGTTCAGATCAGGGCACCTGAGCACATCACCTATCCGCCTCCAACCCTCGGCATCAACAACCACCTGAACATGGAGCTAATCAGAAAAGAGATTGCAATGATTGCTTCAAGAACCGGAGCTCTCAGGGACCAGAAGATGTTCCATGAGGTAAAGCTCAGGGTCCTGGAGAAGTATGGGATCTCCTTGGCTATGTGGGATGATGAAGAGTGGAGATTAGTTTGTCAGGATTTTTGCTTCAGGAATACTTTTGTAATAGTTTCAGGACCCAATGTACTTAACATTTATATCAATGAAACTATTTTATTCCTGAGACAACATCTCGTTGACTCCTGATTTACTTTTTTGCTCTTTATCAAGAACTGTACTAACCCTTTCCTGTTTCCATCTTAAAGAAATAAGGACCTGATATAGGTTCCTGAACTGAATACTTACTAAGTCAGTAACGTGTTTAGATGGTAGGATTTTTCTAAGGGTTTTGGCATCATCAAAAAGGGGGAAATTGTGGGGACAATCTGAGTGTTTTGATTAGATCCCAAAACCCCTTGATGAATTTGCCTAAGTATAGTTCATCAGGATGATAGGCTGAGGATTAGATAGGTTAGAATAGATTTTTCTATTCACAGGTATTCAGTTCAGGGGGGAACGTACTGACGAGTGAAGACTGATGGAGACGTCCCTGAAGTCTGAAGTCTGAAGCTGTTCCAACCCTGAAGGTTTTGATCATCCTGGAGATGGTCAACTTGAAGCTGCAACCTGAAAAACCTAGAAAGAGTCCTGAAGATGCCTAGAAGCCATCCTGAAGAAGACCACTGATCCTGACAGAACTGAGTAAACTAAGCATGTTCAGGGAAGTCTTTATCAGTGAGGGCACAAGTAACCTTGATCAGGCTGAATGTCTTACTGATGTTCATAAGTCCTGACTTGGGCCTAGTATCAGTTAACCTGAGACCCAAAGGTTACACGTGCGAATGGAAGTCCGATGAAGCAAAAGGAATGTCAGAGTCTCCAACATAAGACAAACATTTATGGTGAGTTAAGAACGAGAAACTCAGAGTTATAAATGTACGAGGTTCAGTAAAGTCAATGCCGACAAACTAGCCGTTGGACAAACGACCAGTGAGAAGGCGATACGTATGTACGGAGACTGAGCACATTTAATGCTTCTCAGAGGTGCAGGCGGCGGATCAGAAACTTTGCCATACTAGTTATGGTCTCTGTCAGACAAGGACAACCAGCTTCTTCACCTACCTAAAATAGAACGTTTGAAACGGATCTCCTCCAACGGATCTATTTCAAACCCTCCTATAAATACAGAATGCCTTGCTCCCATTCAAGACTAACGGGAAATTTCCAAGTGAAACTCTCAAGATTCCAAGCACTCAAAGTTCATTTGAAGCAACACTCTGAAACCTTAAATTTCCCTAGTGTTGTAGTAGGAGTCTATTCTGTATTTTGCTTATAGTATTGATCCTATCCTTAGAACTGATTTGTTAGAAGGATCAATACACAATAGTTGGAAAACGTGAATACCAAACCCCTCAGGTTGTGAGTTGGTTGGTAGGAAGGACTGGGACTTGTATAACCACCCAGGGGTCAGTTCCTTAGAGAGGAAGTTGGCTACTCGTGTCCCTTGGCACGTTAAACCCAAGTACATATCCTCAGGGTTTTGAGGATAGCTTCCTGTTCAATCAGGTCGTGGACGTACGAGTTGGTTATCTCCAAACCACGTTAAAAAGACCCTTGCGTGCTGATTTACAATTTGCTCAGGATCATATTGTCATACATATTAAACTGAAGCATACTTGCATTGTTTCTGAAAAACCATCAGGACTGACCTTGTCATCCTAATCAGTAAACTGTGCACCAGCCTTAAATATGTTTTCACTAAGCAAACTGATAAGTTTTCAGGAACTAAAACGAGTAGAAACTTAAGGGCTCACATTCCGCACTAAACTGAGCTTACTGAGATAGTAGCCCAACTGACTAGCTTCCGAGCGGTCAGTAGGATTGTTATCTCTACTGGGCTTCCGAGAACTCATCTCTGACTTAGCTTCTTTGGTTCATTACTGATCTGTCCCTGCTGCTCCTGAGGACGATCAGTAGACTGAACATTTTCAGGAGCTTCCTGACTAAGTCTGAAAGAACATTTTCCTGAGTTTTTGGGAAAATCTGACATCAGTGTATTCCCCCCCCATACACTGATTTATACTCGTTTCGGGATCAACAGAACCTAAAGCCAGTCTTCGAAGTAAACTTAATAAGACAGGATCTAAAATGTTTAGCACCACCCCTAAAAACTGCACCCACTCCACTGTTCATTAAATTAGCCCAATCATCTGATAATAATGGTTCTCTTTTGGCCAAAGCACAACTATCCAAGTCTGTTATTTCTTATCTTTCGTCCAAATCTGGAGATACACACCTAACCTTAATGTTTTTAACACCATTCTTCTTATTTAACGCAAAGTCTTGAGACATCAACTTCCTACGTTTTGTTTTTCTGGCACCTTTAATAGATGACGGAACACACGCAGGACTATTAGTTTGAATTGAGTGTGGGCTTGTATCTGGAGTATTACTAACACATATTTCAACGTTAACAATACAAACAGACATAATTGAACATAGAGAGAGGAGATTCTTGAGATCGTCTTCACATTCAAGAGCCACATTAGTAATGTCCCCAATTTGGCATAAACAATTGAACGAATTCATCAACAGTTCAGACCACCAACCTCTGAGCTGAGAAATAATTTGAAAATACCTTGAATTTTCATCGCACGCCATCAACTTGCGAACGCCATGGTTCTTAAAGCTAAAGAGAATTTTACTGTCGTTCATGTTTCTTCAACAGCAAAACACACAAAACCTGCACATTTATATGATACAATTACATTTACTACATGAACCAACATAGGAGAAATTAGGGCACAACAACTAGCTCGATAAACAGATTGCACTTACCTGCTAACGTCTCATACATCTTCATCTCTCCAAATTGGTATATGAATGGGAGGCAGCGTATCGGAGAAATAAGAAGATTCAAAATTTTGAATTTTGAAATGTTTGACTATTGATACATGATTTGGACTTAATACAGATTCAGCTTTCATAGAGGTTCAGTTTTGACTTTTGACACAGTAGGGGTATTTGCCTAATAACATCAAATAATAAGCTAGCAGTAAATACTTTTTGTAGAGTGTGCTGAGGAGAAATGTAATGATAATTGTGTACCGGAAAGGCAATAACTCTTATTTCTTTTATGTGTTTTAATACTAATCATGTTGTTGAAAATTTTGTTTTTAAGAAGATGTTAGTACATATAAATAAAATTAATTTTTATATTATAATTGAATGAATTAAATATCAAATTTATTTCTATATGTGTAATCTTAATTTAAAAAATAAATATATATCTAATTCTTTTTTTTTTTGGTCATCTCTTTATTGCAACTAATAAAGCATATTGATGTTCATTAAGTTACCGCACAAGTTAATTCAATGAAATATTTGACAATAATGTTGTTAGTATGAACAAATATTTTAAAAATTTTGGTATGTCATAGTTTAAAATTTTTCTAATTTTATTTTTTATTGTTTTCGTATTGAATTTTATGTTAATTGATTTAAGTTAAAATATTGTTTTTATTAATTATTTTTAATTGTATGTATCCAACAGTATATATAATAAATTTTCAATATAAATAAATTTTTGTTATACTTATTTATTTATGAGTTTAGTTGAGTATATTAAAACCCAGAAATTGATATAATTTTTTATTATATATAGTTTATTTTATTTTTATAATTTTTTAATATGAACAGTGATTAGTGACTAATAATATTTATTTAGTCTTTTGTATAGTATTAAACATTTCATTTAATTTGATGTGATTATATTATGTTTTAAAACTTATAGTTTGTATGTAATAATGGATAGTATGTATTGGTGTGTTATTATTTTTGTACATTATAATAATATGTATCACATTCTGTATTTAAGTAAATAATTCTTTTTACTAAGAAGAATTATTTTAATTGGTGTATCTTTATTACTTTTAAACATTTTAATATTTCTATATACGTAGGGTGTAGGATATTAGTTGATTGAAAAATAATAATTTCATTAATATGCATTAATGAATAGTATATCATTTGAGTAATCTTTGCATTACTTTTATCTTAATTATAAATCAATAACATCTTTCTTTGTATAAATAATTCCTCAAACTCTACACATCCATTTAAACATGAAGTTCTTCATCATCAAATCATTTTACGTGAGTTACTATAAAGTTCTTAACTATTGTTATTATCTATTCATTCATATATATTTTTATATAATTCACTTTTTCTTACATTTAATTTAAACTATTTTATTATAATTTATCCGTTATTGTTTGTATTACATGATATATAATAGAATGCAAATAGTCATTAAGTGAATTTTTATAATTATGTATTATGTATTTTATTCATCATTTTTATATTTGCAGATTATTTTGGATGAGACATCGTAATAGTTCACTTTAAAGATCTTCTCATTAAATTGTTGCATAAGCGAAATCTCTGTACGACAACATATTTCACTGATAGAGAAGGTATTGATCATCATCAAATTTTTAATTCTTATTAACTGTTCTTATCAAATTTTTGTTATCAATGATGTATTGAAATGCATACGGTTCATTTTTTTGTACTATCATCTATTTCTATCTTTGCTTTTTATTTAATAAATCAAATATATGGATAAATTCCTAAATTTCTTTCTATTATAAGAATATATTCATCAGTTCATTACTATATGTATGCATCATAAATTAAACTATGAGTATGTTTAGAAATATGTATTTAACAACAAATATTAAATCATGAGTATCAATATCTTCTTTTTTTTTATCTTTTTTGACAATGAAATTCATAAAAATTGAAAAGTTGGATTGTGTACTTGACACCAAGATTATACACTATTTATCATCAACAAAATTATGTAGCAGATGTTTAATAGCACATCCCTTTCAATTAAGATGTTTTATTTGTATAGTATTATTAAAAAATAAAATGATTTAACTAAATAATATAATATTTACATTTTTTTATTAATTATTATAAAATTATATGTAGCAAATGTTTCAAGATTTATTGATTATGATTTAATATATTATTCGTTTAATGTAATACATAAATAATGTATTCAGTATATTGAAATTATATTTAATAATGTTAATACAACAAGTGTTAAACCAACATTATATACAATTACGTATATATTATAGTAATAATTTTTTTAGTTAAAATTTAGAATAACAAATGTAAATATATTGTACATATGCATTATTAAAAAATGGTATAATTTTTTTTTTCTTTTAACCACTAATTCTGATTTTAGTATGTTAACATTTTTTCAACTTTAGAATTATTCCCTTAAGTTTATCAAGTACAATCATTTTATCTCCGAAGTAGCTAAAATAGGTTTAAAAAATTCAAATTTTTCGTCTTTAATTTTCTATATTTTAATTTATACTAATGATTTTATATATCTTCTTTTCACTTTTTGATATTTCTATGTAGGATGTAGGATATTAGTTGATTGAAAAATAATAATTGCATTAATATGCATTGAATAGTATATTATTTGAGTAATCTTTGCATTACTTTTCTCTTAATTATAAATAATACCATCTTCCTTTGTATAAATAATTCCTCAAACTCTACACATCCATTTAAACAATGTTTAAACATGAAATTTTAGTATTCAGTTCTTATTTGTTGTATATATGCTATTACATCTTTTTACTGATTTTGTGAAATCATGATTGTCTGTTATTTTTTAATAAATAATAATATAATCCTAAATTATTTTATTATTCTGTTAACTTTTTTTTTGTTTTATTTTTGAGCTGATATTGTATTATGAGGAAGCTACTAAGTTCAGAAATTATTAACCATAATTAATCTCCACGTCAGGATAATGCACAAGGTATGTTGTTTTATTAAATTTGAATTTATGTTTTTTATACTTTAAAATGTATAATAATTTTTTACTGGTAAATCGTGGACCTTTATTTTATTTAAATATTTTATTATTTGATTAACGATTAAATTTCATTTTTAGTCCTGTATCTTTGGCCAATTCTATTTTTAATCATGTAACTATTTATGTTTTAATTTTTAGTCATGGGTGCATTAATTTTGCGATTCTTGATGCATGCGGCTCGGGGTTGAGTTTCATATGGGATGGGGTGGGTTAATTTTTGTGTGGTATATTTTATTTGGGCATGTTAATTAATTAGTTGTATGGAGCATTTTTTTTTTGTTCTGTTGCATTCCATGTGGACTTTTTGGATGGAAAATTAAAAAACTTCATTTTTAAAATGTCCTGTGAGGAACATATGACACATCCGAAAAAAAAATACTGAAGTTGATGCACTCAGGAAAATTGTCAAAAAAAAAAAATTCTTTTTGAATAAATTTCATTAGAACTAATATTTTTTTGTAATTGATTTTTCATTAGAGCGAATTATTTTCAAGTCCATAACTGCTTTATTTGTGTTTTACATACACCTTCCAAAATTATTATATTTATTAATTTTACTGATTTTTTCAAATATTGCATTATGTTGATAATTGAAGCAAATAATTATTCTGTTTATGTATTATTTTAATATTATTTATATAGGACAAAATACTTTTTGTAGATTAATTTTTATAAGTTTTGTTGGTCCCGAATTGAGTATAATCAGTGTATGGGGTGGAGGGGAATACACTGATGTCAGATTTTTCTGAATACTCAGAAAAATGCTCTAACACGCTCAATCAGGAATATCCTGATGATACTCAGCAAAACTGATAGTCCGCAGGGGCAGCAGGGACAAGTCAGTAATGGAGTCAGATAGGCTGAGTGTGAGTAATGTGCTTAGAAGCTCAGTAGAGAAAACAAACCTACTGACTGCTCGAGGCAAGTCAGTTGGACTACTATCTCAGTAAGCTAGAGTACGTGCGGAATGTGAGTCCTTAGTTTCTACTCGTTTTAGTTTCTGAAAACGTTTTGTCTGACTTGCTTAGTAAATGGTGGTTAAGGCTGGTGCAGAGTTTTACTGATCAGGGTGAAGAGTCAGTCCTGATAGTTTTCAAAACAATGCAGTATGCTCAGTTTAATATGATGACAAAGATGATCCTGAACAAGAATCTAAATCAGCACACAAGGGTCATTTTAACGTGGTTCGGAGATAACCAACTCCTACGTCCACGTCCTGATTTAACAGGAAGCTATCCTTAAAACTCTGAGGATAGGTACTTGGTTTTTACGTGCCAAGGGACATTAATAGCCAACTTCCTCTCTTAGGAACTGACCTCTGGGTGGTTTTACAAGTCCCAGTCCTTCTAACCAACCAATCTCAGACCCTGAGTGGTTTGGTATTATTGGTTTCGAACTAAGGATAGCCATAGCAATACAAAGTAGTGCTAAAGATTAGAGCTATCAAACTAAGCAAATACAGAGAGAATCCTACTACAACACTAGGGAAATTTAGATTCAGAGTGTTGTTCAAAGTATGCTTTGAGTGCTGGATTCTTCAGAGCTTTCGCTTGGAAATTTTCCGTTAGCCTTGAATGGGTGCAAGGCTCTCTTTATTTATAGGTAAGATTTGAAAAAGATCCGTTGGAGGAGATCTTTACAAATCTTTCCTATTTAGGGTAGTTACAGGCTAGATGTACTGTTGACCTAATTACCATGCTTAATCTGGCAATCTTTGTCCCGCCGCCTGCAACTCTGAGACGTATTAAATGCCGAATTAACTGCTGCGCAGACTCCATACATACGTGTCGAAAGATCATTGGCTCTCCGTACAAACGGCTAGTTGACCACCTGACACTTGTCCTTCCTCGAACATTCAATACTTTGAGTCTCTTGTTAATAACTCAGCCTGAATGTTTGTCTTTATCGGAGTCTTACTGACATTCTCTTTGTCTCTTTGTCCCATAGCATAAATAACCTTTTTACTTTGGACTTACATGGATCAGGTAAACTGAACCAAGGCCTAAGTCAGGTCTTACGAGCATTCAGCTCGGCCTGATAGATTATTCAGCCCAGTATGTGTAACCTTTTTGCTTTGGACTTACATGAGTCAGATAAACTGACCCAAGGCCTAAGTCAGGTCTTACGAGCATTCAGCTCGGCCTGATAGGTTACACTTACTCTTCACTAACTAAATTCTGTCCTGAGCATGCTTAGTGTACTCAGTAGAACCATCAGTCAATGGAACTCCGGATTGTCTTCAGGATGGATCTTTAAGCTTCGGTCTTCAGCTTCAGTTCAGGCAATCTTCAGCAAGACTGACTCTGACCTTCTTCAGGATGAATTGCACTTAGACTTTAAATAATTGGGTCGACTCCAATATTCTTCAGTCTTCAACACGTTCCCCCTGAACTGAATCCCTAACCTGACTATCATGAACTAGACAATCCTGAACAACTGTACTTAAGCAAATTCATCAGGGGTTTTTGGATCTAATCAAAATACTCAGATTGTCCCAACAATTTCCCCCTTTTTGATGATGCCAAAACCCTTAAGCAAATTCATATTCATCTATACAATCAACTGACTTAGTCAGTGAAAATAACTCAGTACCTCCTGACAAACTAGGCACTTAGTCTATAAGATGGAAACAAGGAATGGTTAGTATAGTTGTTGATAAGAGTGCTGAAAGAAAAAAAAGGTTCAGGAGTCAACAAGAAGTTGTACTCAGGGAAATAAAATAACTTCATTGATATATAGAGAATTACAAATTATCCTGAAGCTATTACAAAGTTTTCCCTGACAACTAACTCCTGATCAGCTACTCTTCATCACCTTCCCAGCGGCTGGCCGGAATGCCATACATGTCGAGCACCCTCAGGAAAAGATCCAGTTTGATTGGATCAGTTGCAACATTCGAAACTGGGACAACTCTGACAACCTCGGCCTGAATGGCTGCCCTGTCCAGCTGATTTGAATTCCCGATGAGGGGAGGGGAGTACCTGACCAGTTCAGGAGAAGTGATCTCTACGCCTCGTGCGTCAGCATGTCTGATGATATTGATCCAGAGATTTGGATACTCCTCCGACATCAAGTAGTGGAAGGTGTCCGTCTTATCTTCATTCAGATCACCCCAGACTTCCACTACGTCGAAAAGGTAACTCCACCTATTCTGGATTGGAATCCAATGTTCCATCATTTCCACCGGAATGATTTTCTCAACCAGCATGGACTTCGGGGGTCCCTGACCCTGAACAGCCTTCAGCTTCCACTGAGTCTTCTTCGTCGGAGCCTGAGCAGACTTGTATTTTTCCAACTGAGCGGATAAATACTCATTGGACTCCTTCAGCCTCTGAATCTGACCGAGGCGCGTGATAAATTCTAACTTCGCCATCCTCTCCTTCTCGGTCATCGCAGGAACCCTCTTCTGAGTCGAACCAGGATACTGAACTTCCTCAGATTCTTCCCAGATGGTAGCCAAAGGATACTCTGAAGTCTGCTTCAGCTTTTTCTGAGCGGGCTGACTCTGACTCGCCTCAGTCGCAGATATAGACCTCGTCCGTTTCTTCTCCTCTCCACTGGGACCAAGACCTGATTTTTTCAGCAGTACTGACTGAATCAGTTTCTTCTTCCTTGCTATTCCTTCCCCCTTTTTGGCATCATCAGCATTCACTTTCGTGATGACCTCCTCAAGGGCTTGGGCAAGCAATTCAAATACGTGAGACATATCATGCTGTGTCTCTTTGTAATCTTGCATACGGCCTGTCAGAAAATTGACCTCAGTACCGTAGATCTTCTGTCGGTCCTTGGCCTCAGTGGAAATGTCCTTGGTGATGTCAGTCTTCATTGGGGCACAGGTTTCAGCAACAGTTGATTGAATCTCGGTGGTCAGTTCAGCTAACAACTCCGCCTTGATTTCTCCCTTCATCTGAGCAAATTTTTCTTCCACCTTTTGACTCAGCAAAGTATTGAACTTTGCATCCTGCTCAGATAGGGCATCAGTTGTCATTTTGTTGCAGGCTTCAAGTGTCTCTGATTTTTGCGCTGCAATTGCTGTGACCTCAGTGCTAACAAAGACTCCAAGACTGGCCATCGCCTCCGCCCATTCTGCATCTAAACGAACCTGATCCTGATTCAGTAATGTCATCCTTTTGCTGATGAGGTCAGTAGAGTCACTGAACCTCCTTGTTTTTCCTTCAACGACGATCACCCACCTGTGAAGATTAGCAAGTGCTCGTGAAGAGTTTTGCACATATAAGGATTGCTGAGTGATCAAACCGTCGTTCGCTCAGACCAGACCTGATGGACCCTCTCCAGAAGCCTTAGCAGTCCCGGGTCCAGGGAGTGCTTCATCGGCCGGTGCAATGACCCCTGCAGTGCCACCTTGCTGACCATCCGCAACAATCATTATCACTTCCTTCCCTTTCTCTCCTTCCTCCATCTGAACTTCTGGAACTTTCACCAGTTCCATCCCAACACCGTCAGCCTTCTCCGGCTCAGCAACAACAGCCTTAGGATAGATTTTCCTGACAGTTGCAACAAAATCATCTATCCTAAGAAGCGGAGTAATAGATCGGACCTGAAATGCATCAAACAATGCAGCCTCCTCCTCAGTAAGTTTTTCCCATCCCTTCTTTTCCACAACAGTGGCAACTTCCGGATAGGTTGCTCTCCTGGTCAGAGCATATTTTCGGAGCTGAACTGCCTCCTCTTGCTGAGCATTGGTTAGGTCGGAGAGATGCTGGGAGATAACTTTCTGAGCCTGATTCCGAGTCAGCATTTCAAACGGAGTCAGGCTTCCTTCAGCTGGAGCTGGGAATCACCAAGGCTCTTCAATCAAGGATGTCTCGTCAGCAATACACGATTCAGGTTGATGCTCTGACTCCACCTGTGTCCTTTCAACCTCCATGGTTTCCCCCTTGTCGGGTTTCCCCTGAGCATCAGTACCTGCGGGTTCCCCCTGAACCTCTACACCATCCTCCTCTTGCACTCCCTTCTCTTCTGAGCCAGCAGGAGTTATCTCCAACCCGGGCACCAAGTCAGGAACCGAGATCATGGCAGATTGAATCTGCTCATCAGCCTTTTCACTTTCCAGAACAAGAGCCGATTCCTGAATTGGTGCAGCATCAAGTGGTTCCTGAGGCAAATCAGTTTCTTGCTCACTCTCCTGAGCAACTATCTGAACATCCATCTGAGCAGGCTCCTGAACGATCTCAGAATCAGAAACCTAATCAGTCTGTTCCACTCCCTGCGGATCCTCCACCACCATCTCATCTTCCAACACCTCGTCCTCAGAGGCTTCCTTGTCAGTCTGTCCTTAGAAGGAGATGCTGACTTGGCCGTAGAGGAGCTTTTCAACTTCACAATTATAGATTTGATGGTTGTGACCTTCTTCTCAGATTCCTTCTTTTCTGAAGGCTTTTTCTGACCCTGCTTCTTCACTGCCTTGCCCTTCCCAGTTGACAAGCTTCGAAAAAGGACTTGCTTGCCAGTCAGGGCAGTGAAGTTTTCTTTGTCCAAATCTCCAAGAGCTAGAGTCTGGAGCATCAGAGAGATGCGAGTGCCATAGTGGACTGGTTTTGAGAATGTGAAAGTCCCATCAGCACCTTCAATCACCTTATTGCTCTCAGCAACCAGCAGCTGAATGAAGAACTCCTCCCAGTCAAAAAGCTTTTCTTCCACCACAGCTTTCATCAGGTACAACTTCGGCTTAGACACTTGCTGTTTCCCTCCAGCAGTTGCCATGATTGACTGACTAACCAAGTCTAGCAAATGCCTTGCAACAGGAGTCAGAACTGACTTGTAGAGTCTAGCCTTGATCAAAGGCTTCCCATCAGCAAAAGAGTTCAGAATCTACTGCTCTTTCCTAATACCATAAGTATGGGGAAGATCTAACTGCTTCTCCTCCTCAGAATGAGGCAGATTGAAGGTTTCCCTGATCAATTTCCTGACATTAATTTTTACCCAAGTCCTTTTCACTCCTGTGTCTCCATCCACTTCAGCAGAGTGTTGAGTGGGGATGGAGAACACTAACTCACCTTCTGCGTTCTCCCGCAGCCTGATCAGAAACCCAGCAACTAGAGACGGACATAACTTCTCCGGCATCTTTGAAACCCAGTCGAGAATACCAGCCTTGGTGACCCAGTCTTGAATGGGCATGATGTCTGGGTGCCCAGATGAGAAATCAGAAATTGGCTCACAGTTGACTTGGCCCTTTAGTACCTCCAGATTGGCAAGAAACATGGTGGTTTTGGAAGGCGCCATTGAAATCTGAAAGATTAGTTAGAGAGAGAAATATAGTATAGGATGCAAGAATCTCAGAATGTGGAAAGTTTCCTCAGGATGAGATCGACACCTATTTATACTAAAAGTTCAGTTATATCGGACGGTTCAGAATAAAAGACCTTTAACATTTAACGGTTGAGATTAAATCCTAAAGCTGAATGCACGTGGATTGGGCAGTTTTGGATTTCAAAGGTCATAATTCAAAAAATTTATCGGAAACAGTTCCCGCCTCTTTCGCATTTAATGCGCGTCAGAGGATGTCCGTATTTAATTCAAATTATTGCATTAAATAATAACCAAAAATAAATGAATGGCTGAGATTGTACGCCAAAAAGATATGATTTGACAACTCGACAGACAATATCAAGGATGATGTAAGCAAGATATGATGACTAAAATAATTTAGGAAACATACCAGTCATTCAGATTTTGATATCTGACTGATACCACATTTGACCTAACAGGGTGACAAGCCCTGAACTCAATGTCCTGAACTTTAGTCAATCAATACTGACCATCCTTTTACTGATTGTTCCCCCTTTAACCATTCACCTTCTCTCTACTGACCTTCCAAACTGATCCTTAGTTAGTTGCCCCCCTGACCTTATGCATACTGAACTGAGATTCATACTGAATCTCCTAAGCCTGGGTCAAGGAGTCCTAACTCTACTGACAACTCAACAAACCTGGTTTCAGGCAAAGCCTTAGTCAGGATGTCAGCTCTCTGCTTGTCAGTAGAGACCCTTTCCATCCTTATATCCTTCTTCTCAACATGATCTCTGATAAAGTGATGCCTGATGTCTACATGCTTACACCTTATGTGTAAGACTGGGTTTTGGGATATGGCAATGGCACTATTATTGTCACAATAAATTGGGACTTCAGTGGCCTCTATTTGGTAGTCTCTCAGTTGTTGCTTCAACCAAAGGATCTGGGAGCAACAACTGTCTGCCGCCATATACTTAGCCTCAGTAGTAGATGTTGCAACACTGGTTTGCTTCTTAGAAAACCAAGAGATCAGTTTACTCCCTAGAAACTGACATGTGCCTGTAGTTGATTTCCTATCAAGCATACAGCCTCCATAATCAGCATCAGAATAGCCAGTCAGTTCTAGGTTGTCATCAGAGGGATACCAAAGTCCTAAGTTGATTGTACCCTTTAGGTATTTCAGTATCTTTTTGGCACCATCTAGATGACTTTTCTTCGGATCAGACTGATACCTTACACAAACTCCGACTGCATAGGTGATGTCAGGACGACTTGCAGTCAGGTACAATAAGGATCCAATAAGTGCCCTATATTCTGTCTGATTCACTAAGGTCTCCTCTTTGTCAGGATCCAGCTTCTCATTTGTGTTCATGGGAATACGTGAGACTTTGCTGGTCTGAACTCCAAACTTCTGAATCAAGTCCCTCGCATACTTGGACTGATTTATGAAGATTCCGGAGTCAGATTGCCTGACCTGAAGACCTAAGAAGAAGTTCATTTCACCCATCATTGACATCTCAAATTTCCCAGTCATCAGCTTGGAGAATTTCTCACAAAGCTTCAGATTAGGAGATCCAAATATTATGTCATCCACATAAATCTGAACCAACAGAATGTCCTCCCCTTCGGATATCCTGAAGAGGGTCATGTCCATTGTTCCTTTCACGAACCCGTGGTCCATCAGGAACTGGGAGAGTGTATCATACCAAGCCCTGGGGGCTTGCTTCAGACCATAAAGAGCTTTCTTCATGTGATATACCTTGTCACCGACTTTGAACCCTGGAGGTTGCTCAACATAAACCTCCTCATTCAGTACACCATTCAAAAAAGCACACTTCACGTCCATCTGATACACTTTGAACTTCTTGAATGTTGCATATGCCAAAAACAGCCTGATTGCCTCTAATCTTGAGACCGGAGCAAAGGTCTCATCATAGTCGATTCCTTCGGCCTGAGAGTAACCCTTTGCCACTAGTCTGGCCTTATTTCTGACGACAACATTCTTCTCATCCCTCTTGTTCTTGAAGACCCACTTGGTGCCAATTACATGTTGACGCCTAGGTCTCTCAACTAACTCCCAAACCTGATTCTGCTCAAACTGATTGAGCTCATCCTGCATGGCTAGGATCCAGTTGGGGTCAGCGAGAGCTTCTTCTATGCTCTTTGGTTCCTGATCACTCAGGAAGCAGCAAAACATAGCACTCTCACCAAAGGACAACCTTGTCCTGACCAAGGATGAAAATATCCCGATATATCCACGATATATCCATTTTTCATAATCACCGATATCGATATTAGGTAGAAACGATATTTCCATAATATTCATTAAAAAATAAGAAATATCGATAAATATCGGTCTGTAATATCAATATTGCTTATTTTTTCCACAATTTGAACCAAATATCGTTAGATATCGAGAAAATATCGAAAGATATCGGGGAAATATTGATGAATTTTGGAAAAACTCCAAAAAATAGTGTATATATATAAATTTGTCACAACTGTAAAATTTATTCAAATTCTTTTGTTAAATTTATGTATTAAATGCTTGCTTTTAAAATTTTTAATATGTTTAAATTTACCGATATCGATATATCCATCGATATTTCCACAAATTTAAGATCTCGATATTTCCATCGATACCGATATTTTCGACCTTGGTCCTGACCCCCTCATTGACATCACCAATGATGTCAGCCAATGAGTGATCATCTAGCCACCGCCTCCTGCTGACGGCTGCACTGGGAGCTGCTGATGTTCCCTCGCCTGAACCTGAAATGTTAATTTTGATAATAATCGGTAGAGAAGCGGAATGAGCAAGAACAGGGGATACTGAACCATTTCCTGAGGGTTGGCCAATATCAGGGACATTGGTTCCCCCTACAGAGTTGGACTCAGTAACTGTCTCAGGTGCAGAAGCATCATCACCGACAGTACATACCTCAGGTTGAGTCTGTGCCACCGTCTGAGACTCAACATTCTCCGAGGCTGGGGCTTGCTGAGGGTTGGCCTGAGGTCCATCCTGATTGTCATCATCGTCCCATCCCTTGGGAGTATCCACAAATTTGACCTTGAACTCAGGATTTTTCAGGCTCAGTCTTGTCACTCTCTTGGTAACCCCCTCAGTGTCAGGACTCAGAACCTATTTTCTACGCACTGATGCAGTCTCATCAAACACAACATGAGGTGTTTCCTCCACACAAAGGGTCCGACAGTTATACACCCTGAAAGCTTTGCTGACTGAGGAGTATCCTAAGAAAACTCCCTCATCAGACTTGCTATCAAAAGGTTTAAGCTGGTCTTTCCCATTGTTCAGGATGAAACACTTACACCCAAAAATATGAAAATAGGATATGTGAGGCTTCCTTTTGTTCCAAGTTTCATAAGGTGTTTGAGCATGTTGTTTGTTCAGCATAGATCGGTTCTGAGTGTAGCAAGCAGTGTTGATTGCTTCAGCCCAGTACTTCTTGGGCAGTCCTGACTCAGCCAACATGGTCCGGGCAGCTTCCTTCAGGGTCCGATTCCTTCTTTCAGCTACCCATTCTGCTGAGGGGTCCTGGCTGCAGAAGTCTCATGAGCAATACCAAGGTCAGTATAAAAATCAGTTATAATTGAGTTAATAAACTCAGTTCCCCGATCTGATCTGATCCTGACGATGCTCTGACCCTGTTCAGTACTCAATTTCTTGAGTAACTCCGGAAGTTTGACCTGAGTCTCATTCTTGTTCAGCAAGAAAATCACCCATGTGTACCTGGAATAATCATCAACAACAATAAGGGTATATTTCCTACCATTCATGCTGACAGGAGTAATCAGACCAAAGATATCCATGTGCAGGAGCTGAAGCATTGTGTCAGTTGAGAAGGCATCTTTCTCCTTGAATGAAGCTTTGGTTTGCTTGCCTTCCTGACATGCTCCGCACATGTGGCCTTTGCTAAAAACATCATTAGGTAGACCTTCTACAAGTGAGAGTCGAGAGATTTTGTTAATAATCTTGAAGTTTAAGTGACTCAGGCGTTTATGCCAAAGCCAACTGAGCTCAGATGAGCTCTTAGCAATCAAACAAGTTTCAGGAGAGCTGCTCTTAAAGTCAGCAAAATAAATATTGCCTCTCCTGACACCTGTAATCAGAACCTGCAGTATAGATTTGTCTTTCACAAGGCATATGTTAGATGTAAATTCTACACTATATCCTCGGTCACAAAACTGACTGACCAAAAGCAGGTTATGCCTAAGACCCTCAACAAAGGATACATTAAGCACTCTAACAGAACCAACAACAAGGGTACCGAATCCTCTGGTGAAACCCTTAGAATTATCACCAAAGGTTACCTGCGGGCCTTCCTGAGCTATGTAGTCCTGAAGGAGATCACAAAATCCGGTCATGTGCCTGGAACACCCTAAGTCCAAGTACCAATCCAGCATCAGATCCTCCTTCCTCTTCTTGTAGCCCGCAGCAACCTGAAAAGAATCAGGCCTCAGGTACCCATCTCGTATTTTGTCCTACAGAGTCAGTCATACCCTTCGGGATCCAGATTTTTTTAACAATTCTGATGGCATCAGAAGTGTAAACATGTCTCCCTGAAACATCAAGATACACTGTCCTATTCTTCCTTTGTGCCTGGGAAGTTGAGGGTGTATGTGTGTCAGCTTGAGTCTCAGGAGCCCTGGATTGATTCCTGGGGGCGGGCCTTCTGTTCCTCCTTGGCCTGGGTGTATTGGGCTGAGGTCTGTGCTGAGAAGGAGCAGCTCGGGCCTGACCTCTAGGCACTTGAGGTCTGGCCTGAGTGTTATCGGAGTCAGGTCTCCGTTGCCTTTCAGGGGCCATTTGGTTTGTCCTTCTCCTCTGAGGATTGGGACGCTCCTGATGGGTCCTGTACCCTATCTGAGGCCTCTGGACCTCAGTATTCCTCGGCCTTACCTGAGGCCTCCCCTGACTGGAATTCCTTCCACCCTGAGTATTTCTAGGCTGAGCCTGAGAAGTACTTGGGGCAGAATTCTTTCCAGCCTGAGGGTTCCTAGGCTGAGCCTTGGAGTTCCCTTGGTCCTTCTTCCTCGATTCAGGATGAGGAGCTTTGGCCTGGGTTCCTCAGTCCTTTGCCTGACAGGTTCAGGTACTTTCTCCTTCCCTTTGTCTTTATCCTTACGAGCAACACTTGGGCTCTTGTCGTCAGTTTGGGTAGGAACAAACTTCTTTTTAGAGTTGCTCCCTGAAATACCTCTCTTTTTCTTGCCCTTTGGGTCTTTAGAGGCATCATAGCCTAACACAGCGTTAGCACCATCGGTCAGCTGAGAGAAACTTTTTAACTCATCAACCACTAGGGCAGATGTGTGTAACTTCTTCAGCTTTTCCTCAAGGTGCCCATTTGTCTCTTTCAGGGCCTCAATCTCAGTGGTGTACTAAAGCACCAGTTTTTCATGAGCATTCTCCTTTGATATCAGTTCAAGATCCCAAGCAGTTTGCTCAGCACAAAGGCGAGCTTGCCACTCAGTTTCAAACATCTCTCTCAGAGCAATTCACTCAATCATCAGCTGTTCCTGAGCGAGGAACAAATCAGTGTCACGAGTCTCCATCGGTGAGCTGATTACACCTTTTAGTCTTTCAACCTCCAGTGGAGTTCCATCATGCTTACTCCGCGCATGAAGCAACTCTTCCTGAAGATTTACTAGTCTGAGGGCTTCCTCAGTATCTCTCAATCTAAAGACTCAGTTAACCGATCATTCTCCCCACTCAGTTGTGCATTCACATCCACTATGTGGGTATGAGTCTCCTGCAGCCTTGAGAAATCAACCATCTATTGCTCTAAGGCGAGCTGGAGGTAGAGATCCCTTGCTGAATCTGAGCTAAGCTTAGGTGCGTGATCAGGAGAAGAGGCAGAAGAACATACCTCATCATCTGCCATTAGGCAGAGATCATCATACTCCTCATCAGAGAAGAGTTCAGGGGACCGGCGTCCTGGGCCATCTGAATTTGAGGAATCCTCAGCAAGCATTGCTCTCCGGTCTGATGCCCTGAGTTCTCTCTTCGCTCTCCGATCTTCTCTCTCTCTCGAGGGCTGAGCTCCGGACAATCATACTGATTATGTCAGGTCTTCTTGCAGTGGTAACACTGATCTACATCAGAAATACCCTTTTTGTCAGTGTACCTTTTATCTGATGACTCCCTCCGGCTCCCTGATGATCTTTCAGGCTTGGAGCTGGATCTTCTAGGATTAGCATCATCCCTCCTCTTCTCATCTCTACGCTGCTCAGGCTCCTCTCTCTCTCTCCTGGAATCTGAACCCCTCATTTCTTCCCGTACTATTGGGGTCCGTGACATTATAATTCAAACATATTCTGGTATACTGCAACGTATTACAGAGTTGAACCCGTCTTATCTTGCTTTGCAATATCCTCTTCTTTTTCCTTATGGTGAGGATGGGTACAGGGAAGATATTCCATTTTCTCAATCTGCATTGGGAAGGGTTGGACAAATGACTGGTATTAGCATCAGAGAGCTTTTTGCATATCATCTTCAGGAAAGGAATGATGAGCTTCCTACACTACTATCTTGCAAGAGGTTGACGCAATAATTAATTGTGGATGCATATACGATGGTTGAGTCTGCAAGACTTTTGTACATAAAAAGTCATCAGAAGTAACTTCGATGTGATATGTATGTCGGTCTTGAAGATGCTTATTTGAATGGGGAGAAGGAAGGAAGGGCTATTGGTAAGCGCATTGTTTTGCCTCCTTCATTTACTGGAGGTCTGAGGTACATGATGCAGAATTATTAAGATGCTATGGCTATTTGTCATTGGGCTGGTTATCCACAGTTGTTTATAACATTTACATGCAATGTAAAATGGCCAAAATTGTTCGTTATATGTCGCATAAAGGTTAAAATCCTGAATATCGACCTGATATTGTATGTCGCATCTTTAAGGTCAAATTGGATGCACTGATTTGTGATATTAGTCAACATAAAATATTTGGAAAAGTTAAAGCAGGTACAATATATATATATATATATTTGTATGCGTAAAGTTTTATTTATAATTAAATTATATTATAATAATGGTATGTAATCATAAATTAAATGTAGAAATTTGTACTAAAATTATACGTTATTTTGCAGTTTTGTATACTGTGGAGTTTCAAAATCGTGGACTGCCTCATGCACATATCTTAGTTTTTCTGGAAAAGTATAATGATGATCCTTCAGGTGATGAAATTGATCGCATAATTTCAGCTGAATTACCAGATGAGTCGAATGATAAGCGGTACTTTGAAGTTGTCTGTGATTTTATGATGCATGGTCCTTGTGATCCAACTGTTAAGTACTCTCCGCGCTACTCTGAAGACGGTGAATGTACAAAGCACTTTCCAAAGAAATTTTCGTCCGAGAGTTCATTTGATGATGATGGATATCCTATTTATAGGCGTACGGACGATGGAAAAACCGTGAAGAAAAAGGGTGTTGTTTTGGACAACAGATTTGTTGTTCTTCATAACAGATTTCTTCTCCTGAAATACGGTGCATATATTAATGTTGAATGGTGCAATCAATCCAAAGCCATTATATACTTATTCAAGTATATCAACAAGGGTCATGATCGTGTGACAACTACTTTTGTTGAAAATAGTTGGGAGTCCAATCACGCAACAGATGTTGATGAGATCAAGATGTATTATGATTGTAGGTATATTTTGCCTTGTGAAGCTGCTTGGAGATTATTTGGTTTTGAAATTAACTACAAATATTCGTCTGTTGAACGTTTGCCATTCCATCTACCAGAACAACAGAATGTTGTGTTCAGGGACAGTGATTCTTTGCATTCTGATTTGGACAGACCGAGTGTGAAGACTAGCATGTTTTTAGCTTGGTTTGAGTTGAATAAGCATTCTGATGATGCTGCAAAGTTGACATATGCTCAAATTTCTCAGTTTTTTATTTTTAGAAGAAAAATAAGGAAGTGGGAACCAAGACAGAGGGGGTTTTCAGTTGGTCGTATTTCTTATATACCACTTGGTACTAGTGAGGCATATTATCTGAGGATTCTGTTGAACGTTGTCAGTGTACCTACGTGTTTTGATGATATCAAAAAATCTATAGGAACAGTTTATCCCACATTCCGTGATGCTTGCTTTGCTAGAGGGTTGTTGGACGATGATAGAGAGTATGTTGATGGACTAGAACAGGCTAGCTTATGGGCATCTGCATCTTTGATAAGATCTCTATTTGTTACTCTTCTCAATTCCGGATCTCTAAATAATCCTGGTGAAATATGGGATAAGTGTTGGAGATATCTGTCTGATGATATTTTGTACAAGAGAAGAAAAATAATGCGTTATCCAGGTATTTTTTTTAAAATAAAAATTATTTCAATTATTTCCCCCCGCCAAATTATTTCTCGCTCAATTTCCTTATATTTCCTCACCAAAATTTATTGCATGATTTATTTTTTAAGCATTTTATATAATCAATCATAATTATATAATTATATTATATTATATTAAGTGTTTTGAAAGAAAAAAAATTCCTTTTTATATTTATTGTTGTGTATTTTTCATATATATATATATATTATTTGTAATTGTTTAGTATATTATTAAAAAATATAATTTAATAATTTATGTATGATTTTTTAAATCTTCTTATTTTTCTAGAGTTTAGAATGTCGGATGATGCGATCAAGAACTGTTGTCTTTTGGAAATCGATAATATGTTACGTTCTCTTGGTAAGAGTTTGCATGGCTTTGATGGTATGCCTGTGGCAGTTGCTGATACTAGTATAGCATCCCGTAATTGGATGATTTTGATTGAGTTATCATATAATAGAGCTGACATGAGATTGGAGTATGAAGTTTTGCTAGGGAGATTGAATGATGAGCAGTATTTTATTTTTGATAAAATAATTACATCTGTGTCATCGGATTTTGGTGGAGTATTTTTTGTGTACGGTTATGGAGGTACTGGGAAAACATATTTGTGGAGAACACTATCTTTTAGATTACGATCTGAAGGTGAGATTGTATTGAATGTAGCATCTAGTGGCATAGCATTCCTTTTACTTCCTGGTGGACGTACAGCGCATTCTAGGTTTTGCATTCCAATCAATTGTCTGGAAGATTCAACATGTAACATCAAACAAGGTAGTCATCTTGCTGAACTTTTGATTAAGTGCAAGCTCATAATATGGGATGAAGCTCCAATGACTCACATGCATTGTATTGAAGCATTAGATACATCATTGAGAGATATCATGCAGCTCTCTGATCCATCGTGCTGTGAAATACCATTTGGTGGAAAAATAATTGTTTTTGGGGAAGATTTTCGACAGATATTGCCTATCATTCCAAAAGGAAGGAGACAAGACATTGTACATGCCACTATCAATTTATCTTATTTGTGGAATGCATGCACTGTTTTGAAGTTGAGAAGGAACATGAGATTGATGCATTTCGATTCGGCTCAGGGGATGAACGAAATGAAATTATTTTCAGAATGGACCGAATCAGTTGGTGATGGAAGTATAGGGATAAAAACTGATTATTGTTCAGATATTATCGTCCCTGATGATATTTTGTTGAAATGTGGTGATGATCCACTTGCTTCTATAGTTGATTGTATTTATCCTGAATTTAAATCGAGGATGTACGATCACGAATTTTTACAGGACAGAGCTATACTTGCCCTGACACTTGACGTTGTTAAATCAATTAATGATTACATGGTTCAGTTAAATTTAAAAGGAGTCTCGCAAGTATCTCAATTCCGATAGTCTTTGCAGGTCTGATTCCAATTTGATTCTCTTGCTGATGTTCATACTCCTTAGTTCCTCAACACTTTGAAATTTTCCGGTGTGCCCGACCATGAACTTAATCTCAAAGATGGAACTCCTGTTATGTTGTTGAGAAATATAGATCATTCGAGGGGATTATGTAACGAAACCAGGTAATCTTTTTATTTTTAATTAAATTTATTTTTTACAAATATTTACCATTTCTTTTACGATTAATTTTATAATAATTTTTTTATTGTAGGTTGGTTGTCACTAGGTTGAGTGATAGATTGATCGAAGGTAAAGTTCTTACCAGCAGCAGCGCTGGTGAACTAGCATTGATACCTAGATTGTCACTGACTCCTTTCGATACTAGGTTACCGTTCAAGTTTACATACAGACAATTCCCATTGATTATTTCGTATGCTATGTCAATAAATAAAAGTCATGGACAATCATTTTCTCATGTTGGAGTATTTCTTAAGAAACCAGTGTTTAGCCATGGCCAGCTTTATGTCGCAGTTTTGAGGGTTACCAGTCGATGTGGTTTGAGGATTATGTTGTGTAATATTGACAGTTCTGAACATAATACAACAAAGAATGTTGTATTTCAAGAAGTGTTCCGAAATATTTAGATTTTTTGAATTTTTTTATGATTTGTTTTTTTTCCTACATTGTTTTTCTTTTAAACTTTGAATGCTGTTTTATTTAACAAATGGTTGTTGTCGTTTTACTTTTATTTAGGAAAATAAAACAAGCTGCTACACGTGTGTTTAAAAAAGGGGAATCACTTATGCTTAATAAGTGTTGTTTTAAACAAACAAATTGTGAAATGGTAATGAGAAAATTTAAGTTATAGGATATTTTTGCAGTTGAACTTTGAGGATGACAATAAATATTAAAAATTTTATTTTTACTAATATATTTTTTATTAAAAAAAGATTTTATAATTGTTAAGTTATCAATTAATATCTAAAAGATTAATTATAATGTATCAATTCAATTGATACTAATGGTATATAATAATCCGTCTGTCCAAAAGTGGTTTATTCTTTTGATTTGTCAAGATTTTTTAATGTGGTAGTTATTTATTAGTATTTTTAAATTGATAAAGTGAATTTTGACTAAGTGTATAGAAGTTCATATTGTTTTATTATTGAAGTAGATGAATTTTTTTGTGTAAAAATAATGCCATGATATGTAATTTGAAGATGTTTGAGAGGGATAGTGGAAAATGGTGTAATTTCTTCATGCATTTTGTGGAAATGGGTAAATATGTTTGGGACGGACCATATTGAAAAAAAAAATAGGTAAATAACTTTGGAATGGATTGAGTTTTAAATTAATTTAAATATGTAAAAACTAATAACTTCCGTGCAACGCACGGGTTGGCAAAAAACTAGTGATATATAATACATCATCTAATTTAATTAAATCTAATTTACTTAAATATTTATAATTCTATCTAATAGAATTATTATAATTCTCTATAAATTAAATATTTTTTATCTAATCAAATATTTAATCTGGCCAACTTAATTCGTAAACGTGGTTTACTAATTGTGTGACTCATAGGCCCTCATATGATAAGCGATTAGTCAAACTAATGGTCTTAGTTGAACCCTAGACAATAACCCAAACAATATGAGGTACGTATGTTACAAGGATACAACAACAGCCTGTAACGTAAAGCTCACAGTGATACGGTCATTACATTCACGAATACTCCGATTAAGTCTAGAACATGATAATGTGTCTATTCTAATAACTTAATCAAGTTATCTCATTCTACTAATTGATCATATTATCACATTTGAACACTATTTTAAATGCGACGTGCATTGATCAATGACTAACAATTCAATTACTTATGAGAAGTCAAGTATTCTCTCTAAATCTATTTGAGGAATGAATTCTATCTTGGTTTAACTACCATGCACATATACTTCGTGAGGTGCCCAACACATGTCATATCTACCCTGTTCAGAGTGCAAGCGTTGGTCATAGTCAAAGCCCATCACTTCATGCATGTCGTGTGTATTGACCTCAAAGTCAGAGGACTATTACACTACTCCACAAACCGATACTCTCATAGATACGTAAATAGAGTACATCAAATGGTCTTTCAATTAAGTATGCCAATACTCTTCAAAGTGTTTTTGTATCCATTATGAGATACCTAGTATCTCGCAATTGTGAGAATCATTACACCCTCTAAAGGTATGAAGCAGATTACACACCAATCTCAATCGCATCATCGATAACTCATTTTCGATGATCATTGATTGGGGCTACTTTAAGAACTATGTCATAGTCATCTGAGTCTCACATCTTAATGACAACATTAGTTCATGGAAACACATATATGAATAGAGCTGGCAAACGGGATGGGTCGGGCCAGCCCATTTTTCAGTTGGGCCTATAAAATTTGAGCCCAGCCCAGTCTAGCCCATGGGCTAACAAGCCAGCCTGACCCATTTTTTTAAAATAATAATTTAAAAAATTATACTATAATCACTAGTTTACTACTATTAACTCATACTTTTACAATCCACAAACTAACAACACAAATATAAAATAGAAATAAAACCACAAATTCAAACATAAATTAAAAAAGAAATATAGATCATTACTCATAGTATCCTAATATAATAAAAATAATTCATAATTTCATTATCCAACGACAAGAAAAAAGAACATAGAAGTTTTAATATCATAAATGATTGAATGCCTCAATCATCGTCAATCACAATATTGGAATCATGCTTTGACAAATGTATCTCCTACTCCGTCTCTTGTACATCTGTATAACATAAAATAAAAAATTAAAACTAAAATATAACAAAAACTGAAAACAAGTTACAAATATAATTATAAATACCCGAGGGTCCAATTTCTTTAAAGTCATGCAACCAACTGCGGGTACAAATGAGGGCTTGCACATTTTCACCAAGCAAACAACTTATATACTTGTGTAAAATACGACCACCAATGCTGACTGATGATTATAAAGCCACCGTGGGGATTGGAATGCTTAAAATGTCACAAGTCATGACTGCAAGTAGAGGAAATCAATGTTTGTTCACTTTTCAATACTCAAGCACGTCCACTTTACCTTTAATGCAATCTTTCTCCATGTAAACATCAAATTTTGACTTGCAATCATTTGAAACCTTTTATCTTTTTTTCTCATGAAATTTCTGCAATTATAAAAACATATTAATAATATAAAAAAAATTATAAAAAAAATTAGTTATTCTATAAAATCAATATAGTAAATTTACATCAAGTATAGATGACTTTGATGAAAATGAGGTTATCCCACTTGAATCTGTTTGTCCTTGAGATGCAACATCTTTTGATGTTTTGACTTGAAATGAGTTTGATGAAGATCCACCATACTTCACTACATATTCATCAAAGAGCTTATAGAGTGACGTCTTTACCTTATTCACTTTCTCTTGATAATCGTTGGGATAAAGTTCCCCATAGCAATAACCTCAAAACTCCAACTTTGCACTTGGATCAAGAACGCATGCAAGTGCAATAGTAATAGAATATTCATTCCAATACTTCTCAAACTTGGTATTTATTTTTGTTGCCATATATCTGATTTTTTTATCTTCACAAGTCAAATTTCATTCAACTTCATTTCAATGCATGCAACTTGCATAAAGTACAAATTAGAGGTAGGGTAAGATGATCCCGATATCAAGTTGGTGATGTCATAAAATGGCTCTAAGATCATATATCTTTGCAACTCTTTCTGAATGTTCATTTGATGGACAATATTTGTAGTTAGTATCCTCATAGCTCAAACTAATGAAAGCTCGGTGATGTTTAATGGCACTTGCAAGCATCATGTAAGTCGAATTCCATCTAGTTGGCACATCCAATCTAAAAAAAGTTCCACCAACATCCCTTAAGTGCACAAAAGTAACACATTTTTTGAAACTGTCCCAATCATCCCTCCGAACCCTTCACATACTTCACACTATCTCTAATTTTCCTCAATAGCTCACTCACCTCTTTTTTACCTTCTTGAAATCTAATATTCAAAATATGAGTGTTATGGTACGATTATTACAACGGTCCTTAGCCCAAAAATAATCGGACGAGGCCCAAACCCAATACAAGAGAACTTGGAGTGCGAGCACAAACTAAGCGCATGTATACAAGCACGGGCAAGATCAAGATCCGAGAGCACGAGCAAGTCGAACACCAATTAGCACAAGCAAGTCGAGCACTACGTGCACGAGCAAGTAAAGCAGCTAAGTACATGAGCAAGTCGAGCACCTACGGGCAAGAACAAACTCATGGTCAACTCTTATAGACGAATTATAGCCATTATGCGCAATTTATGGCATAATAAATAACATTCAATGTCCACACAAGGAAACTTCAATTTATGGTGGAAAGACCTCCTATAATAACTCTGTAATCGACCAGTTGACTAGCGGAGCATGATAAGTGCACGTACCTTATTTAGGATCGTCTATAAATATGACCTTAACGCCATCATTGTAAGATCCACAAATTTATTTAATACAAAGGCTACACTTAGCTCTTGCAATATAACACCTGGGCAAATCTTTGTGTTATTTACATTTTTGCATTATTATTTAAGTATTTACAACTTATTTGTTATCCTTATCCCAACCACATAAGAATTTAATCAGGCAATAACAATTGGCGCTAGAAGGAGAGCCTATCGAATACATACATCTATGAATCTTAAGGATTTTGACTCGAATTTTGAAGTTCATCTTCAAATCCTCAAGTCTCTAAGAAATTTTTAAGGTTATCTTCAAAGTTGTAGTTTCGAATATCTTTTCCAACTCATCGTTAAAATGAAAAAATCAAAGGCTGCTAATATTCGCCGTGTTACTCTCCATAATATTTATGCTGGATATTCCACGTCTCATTCGGAAGGGAATCAGTCTGATAGAAATGCACACACCTTGGACCAAGCCCCAGTGGCTGAGCGTGCTCAATCCACACCTGGGCATCGGACAAGGGAATTGATTCATATATCTATGCAAGACTTTGAGTCTCCCGCGCAAGTGGATACACTTGTCCAGGAACACCAGCAAAAGGTCAAAGAAATGACAAGAGTACGGTGTTCATCCTCTACTCCGAAGAAAAAGAATAATTTTTGCCAAAATAAAATGAGAAGAGTGGATGAGCACCAGAGGGAAAGCTAGGTGCAGACAATCGAATCTGAATCTCGCCCGATTTTAAATCGACTTGGTTTGGATTACTCCAAGAGGTCATCCTAATGGCCTGCCAATCGAGAAGTACCGCACGTTTATTCTCTTCAAGAACCATTGACGATGTCCTCTAATTATACCCCTATACAAATCTCGTATTCAAGAGGAGTAGAACCTGGAATCTCAGCCAGACAACAAATAAGCTTTGCTCATAGTGCGTTACTTAGATGTGACCGACTGATTAGCGTTTAAGTATGCATGTATTTTACCTCTTTTGTGTATTATTTTGTGTACTATAATGTATTGTTTAGCGTATTTATATATAATTTCACACTTTCTAATTAGTTATAAGTATTTATGTTTTCTATATAAATAAGAAGCATATGTATAATTCAACATAACCATTATGTCTATTGTATATTTTTGAGGTCTTAAGTGGAGTTATATTTATCCAAATTTTATGATATTGAACACCTAAGACAATGTACTAAACACTTAAGACACTTTAGTGATCCAATTTTACAAGTTTGGATTGTATTTGTACTCAAAAGTGAAGACTCCATTTCTGTCCAATGTTTGGACTCAAAACACATTTTCGTATTTGCACAATATCTGGAGCCTCACTAAACCAATTGAACCAATTCCAGTTGTATTTGATCACTAATTCGTTTCTCTACAACTTGTCTTCAGGGCTCAAGTGTCAAAAGTTCCGGCTTCAATGGTCAAAATGACAATCAATGCAAGGGCTTCAGAATTCCGCCATCTAAGTACACATGTTGGGAAACAATTCACCATAATTCACAAAAAAGTCCAATTTACACAAGACCAAAGCCATTGGTTAGCCAAGAAATTCATAAAGGCACATTAAAAATATTAAAGGTGTTGATTTTGTGCAAGCTGAGATATCTGCTTTTCAAGAGACCACCATAAATTCGCGGAGAAAAACAATCCAGTTATACCAACTTCACTATTCTGGTCATAACTCACAATCTAGAGATCCGATTTTTGAGATCTTAGACTCCTTGGAAAGATAATCCAACGCCCTACAACTTTAATTCAGAAGTTAAGATGAAATTCGGATGACAAGGGCAATTAAATTACTGATCTTTACAAGCCATGTGAATTGGTTTCTAAAGTCTCCATGATTCACTATTTGGAGGCCTATATAAAGAGCCCTTTAGCAACCCTTGAAGGCATCCCATTTTCCTTGTAATCCTTCTATCTTAGTCTAGTATCTCTCTTAGAAATATGAGTTCTTATTGTATTAGTATGAGTAGCTAAATATTTTACTAGAGTTAGGGATGAAGCTTTAGTAAAGTATTAGTAATATTCTTGGTTATTCAATAAAGATTTTCAAAGTTTCAATCCATTAGTCATTTGAAGAGTTTTTAAGAGAGGTTTTGATGTGTCATTACTTTGATTTGTTGTAGACTTATTGGCACAACAAATGCTTAGTTTTACACATCAACTATTGATTTTATAAACTTGTTCGAAGGTCTAAAGGTACTTTTCAAAAGTATTATATGTGCTCAAAGTTATATCTTCCGATTGAAATCACTTGATTGTTAGATTTCGATTGAGTTATGAAAGATAACCAAGATCATAACTCTAGTATTTTTATCTAAAGTGGAATCCCGAAGCTCTAGTATTTTGTTACTTTAATGAAACCTCTCTACTAGATAATATCTTTTTCTTCCAAATCTCCCTGTCGTTCGACACTCGGTCTCCCGAGAAATTTTATTACTTGAAATCAACCTACACTTGGGTACGTAACTCTCAAGGAGCTATCAAGTTTTTGGCGCCGTTGCCGGGGTGGTTTTGCGGAGAATAAATCCATCGGTTGTGAGGTTTATCCTCACAAGTTTGTGAGTTCTTCTTGTTAGGATATCTGTGTTAGATGTTTTGATGATATAATAAACCAATCAGCTTGTAATAGGACCAGCTGAACATGTTAGTCAGCTGATGAGTAGTTAGGATTAGATAGGTTCATGTGAGGGGGAATCTACCTTGCTGCCTAGAAGATCCGAAGCTATCATAGAGAAGAAGACCAGCTGAGACCTTGAGGAGTTAGCCAATTTTAGAAGACAGAAGATTTAAGCAGCTAACACTGGAGTATCGAGAGCAAATCATCAGAGGAGTTTACATCTACTGCTTTCAGGAGAGACAGATCAGCTGACATCAGAAGATCAGCTGATCAGCTGAGAGCACATCGCAGACAAGATAAGGACCATGGATATAAGACGTATCAGACGAAGTCAAGAAGACCAGCTGAGGTGCACACCAGCTGAGGAGACAGATCAGCTGAGGTCTTGTACTCAGCCCAGATTCTTCAGAATCATTTTAAGGGTTGACTTGCGACATAGAAGGAAGATTCCTAGAATAGAAGATCAATCAATCAAGGGGACAAACTTGATTGATTGAAGATCGCGAAGATTGACGGGAATCAAGATGGAGATTCAATCAATCACAATGATTGATTGAATACGAAATTATAGGATCTCAGATTTCTAGTCCATCCCAACGGCTAGTTATTTGACCCTATAAATTAGAGTAACAGTGATAATTTCAGTATCGGATTTACACGCATATTAAGTTAGCCGAAAATTTGTCAGAATTATCACTTGAACGAGGGATGATCATAACCGCCCTAGCTCACATATCCCTTTACATCCCAGAACTTAACCCATTTCCAGCCTATCAAGACATACTTGCTGATGGTCTTGCCTGGGCACAAGCAAGAGAAGGGCCAGTTACCTTCTTTCTGGCTTTAATAAAGGAGATGGGAGAAGCAGCATTTACAGAGTGGGAAGAAATTCTGATGGCTGCCATGGAAGTTAAGGCATCATCCCAGCTGACATCCCCTGAAGGGTTGAGGAAGGTTGCCCGTGCGTTATTGCTTAAAGATGGGGTTGCACTGGATTGTCCAGAAATTGCTGAGTCTGAGTTCATCCCTCCGGCAGCAAACTTTGAGATCACCCCAGCTGATCAGGTAACCCCTACTATTTTGGGTCAATTGAAAGATTATTTTGATGATCACATTAGGGAGGTCAAAGCTACTCTTTTGGCTGCCAAGTCTGCTGTCCCCTCTCTGATTGAAAAACAAGTTCACCAAGTTCTGCTGGATCATCGCAATAAGCTGAAAGATGGTATGGAGGACAGCTTATATGCCACCAGGATTGAATTCTTCCAAACTCTACAACACTTCAAGTCAACTGCCAGGGCTTTCACTGATGATGCATCTGCCACTCTCGCTGCTGAATCTGAGAGATTCAGACTGGTCTCTGAAAGATTGGAAGGGCAAATTACTGAATGCAAAAATGGCCAGGAGGACCTTAAGGCCATTGTGGATAACCTTCCTACTTCTCTACCCTCTACTTCGATGATTGATGATATCAAAAAGGGGGAAGAGAAGAACTCAGCTGCTATTGCTGCTCTGCAATCTGAGATGGCCTCTCTGAGAGCTCTGCTGGTAGACAATCATGGTATTTTGTCTGCCAGAATAGAAAATGTTGAAGATTATATCAACACCAGGAAGATTGCAGCCCAGAAGACTCAGGAGCTGAGAGACCAAAAGATAGTTGAGGCCTTGCAGAGGCAAGAAGTGATTGCTGAGGAGAGAGAGCAGAAGAAGAAGATAATGAATGCTGAACTTGATGAGAAGCTGGCTAAGGAGTTGCAGCTAGCTGAAAAGGAGACTCCAGAAGAGAGGAGGTAGAGGCAGGAGAGAGAAATGAATGATGAGCTTGAGAGGCGATATCAGAGGAAGCTGAAGAAGCAAGGGAAGGCAGTCTCTCAAGGCAGCAGGACTAGAAGTGGAAAATTCATTCGAGATCCAAATGAGCCTTTGGTTGACGGACCAATTGATATGTTCTACAATCAATTGTCCGATGAGCTGGTGGATCTCTGGAAAACTATTAAGGCTAAAACCATGATCCACTTCTATGTCCTGAGAGGAGAAGATACCAGAGGAGAAAGAGAGAAGAATGCTGAGTTTAGAAACTGGTTAAAGGAGACCTTTCCTAAATTCTTCAGAGCTATTATAGAAGAAATGCTTAAGGTGGAAGTTCAGCCAGAGTTGCCTGAGATTGAGTATCTTCCAACCCCAACTGATGAGAGTGGGAAGATAGACTGGGTGGAAATCAGGAAGTATTGGTTGCAGATTACTCAACTCTTTCATCAACTCTCTAATAACTCTCTGCCAGCTCTAAAGGAGATAGAGAAGAGATTCCTTGATTGGATTCAAGTCCCTCTCTGCAGCAGAAGACCTCTCCTCATGTAATAGTCCAGCTGAGTCAGCTGAGGTTTAGGTACTTTCTCTCCGATTGTACTCTCTCTTTATGATTTAATAAAGCTTTATGATTCCAGTCAACTTCTTGTTGTCAGCTGCATTTTTATTCCGTCTAAAAATCTTACTTAAAGATCTTCTTTTCTGTCCTATGATGAACTTAATTTTGATTGATTATGCTTATCTGTTGAAATCAGCTGAGTTGGTTTTGATATCATCAAAATGGGGGAACTTGTTAGGATATCTGTGTTAGATGTTTTGATGATATAATAAATCAATCAGCTTGTAATAGGACCAGCTGAACATGTTAGTCAGCTGATGAGTGGTTAGGATTAGATAGGTTCATGTGAGAGGAAATCTACCTTGCTGCCTAGAAGATCCGAAGCTATCATAGAGAAGAAGACCAGCTGAGACCTTGAGGAGTTTGCCAATTTTAGAAGACAGAAGATTTAAGCAGCTAACACTGGAGTATCGAGAGCAAATCATCAGAGGAGTTTATATCTACTGCTTTCAGGAGAGACATATCAGCTGACATCAGAAGATCAGCTGATCAGCTGAGAGCACGTCGCAGACAATACAAGGACCATGGATATAAGACGTATTCAGACGAAGTAAAGAAGACCAGCTGAGGTGCACACCAGCAGACTTGCACATCAGCTGAGGTCCAAGTATCAGCAGACTGGTACAGCAGCTGAGGAGACAGATCAGCTGAGGTCTTGTACTCAGCCCAGATTCTTCAGAATCATTTTAAGGGTTGACTTGCGACATAGAAGGAAGATTCCCAGAATAGAAGATCAATCAATCAAGGGGACAAACTTGATTGATTGAAGATCGCGAAGATTGACGGGAATCAAGAGGGAGATTCAATCAATCACAATGATTGATTGAATACGAAATTATAGGATCTCAGATTTCTAGTCCATCCCAACGGCTAGTTATTTGACCTATAAATTAGAGTAACAGTGATAATTTCAGTATCGGATTTACACGCATATTAAGTTAGCCGAAACTCTGTCAGAATTATCACTTGCACTCAAAAACCCCATTCATACTTATTATTTGTAAAAGCTTTGTAGAAGCTGTGAGAAGTCAATTGCGTTTGTAGCATTGACAAGTTGTAAGAGAGTAGTACTCTCAAACTGTGTAAGTGAGTAAGTAAGTGAGTTAGTGGAGAGCCCCTCAAGTCCAAATTGGATTGAGGAGAGTGGATGTAGGACAGTTGGTCCGAACCACTATAAATCCCATGTGTCTCGTCGTATTTATTTCTGCTCTTAAATTGTGCACATCACCTAAAACTGATTTTCATTAAAAAACATTTCCGCACTATTCACAGCTCACTACTTTCAAATTCAGACTACCTCAAGTAGTCTGCTGGTTTTTTTTTTTTTTGAATAATCCAAATAATTTGAAAAAGGTTTTTGAATCCTTACAAGTCTATTCAACCCCCCCCTTCTAGACTTGTTCAAAGTTATTCTTCCCTAAAACCTGTCTTTGGGACCAACACTTCTCTCTATCTCTTTACTGTATTATATTTATTTGTATGCATAATTGGACTCTTGATATTATAAGTGGTCGTTTAATAAGAGGTTATAACATTAATTTTAGAAATATTGCATCAAGTATGGTCGACAATGAAAGTGTTGATGGAGATAATGTTCAAAACCAAAATGATTTTGAAAGACGCAATAATGAAAATTTGCATGTGCGTTCTATGCGTGAATTTATTGAACCCCAACGAAATTCGGTTCCATCATGCATGGTGTACCCTCAAGATGCAGATAATTTTAGGTTTAAACATGGCATGATTCAATTGCTCCCTAATTATCATGGTTTTGACTCTGAAAATCCTTACTTGCATTTAAAAGAATTTGAAGAAATTTGTG
>JAPKLY010000664.1:0-23536 GCA_026898435.1 Prunella vulgaris
GCCCTAAGTCACGCTGACAGACGAAAGCTTGGATGAATATACACATGAAGATATTGAGAAAGGCCCAGAAGATCTTTCCTAGTTAATATTGTGGGCCACGCATGCATATTTAATTTGGGAAGCTAATCAAGGTCAAAGGATTTGGAGAGTATATATATTCACGCCTGGAAGGGGAGAGAAGGATCTGGAGCCGCAATTGGGAGGAATTTTTGGGGAGCAGCCAGAGGAAGACTGGGACGGAGACGTCAATTCTGGGGAAGAAGGCAGCTGCGACGGATTTTGGAATTTTCATTAGAGTTTGAACTTTTTATGCTTTTCAATTTATATTGCGTACACTTGATGACTATGCTTGGCTAGATATTTTTATATTCCAATTCTAGGGATGTTGAACCCTTTTATATTATCTTTTAATTAATTCTTCGTGACGTGTTCTTATTTCATATCTTGAGTTTTTTGTATTACTTGGTTGCATATTCATGAGTTTTTGTAATTAATTTAGTAATGGCCTGCTAGGTTAATTCACATTTAATTCTACAGTTAGAATATATACTATAATCCGTAATTGTTATAGGATATGTTCACGAGTAACAAATAGTGCACCATTCACTAGGGGTAATACGGATCTGGGTTATGTGAAGCGAACGTTTCGTATTTTGCAGTCCAGTCTTTCTATTAATTTGGTGGTTGAATGCGTTTAACAAATTAAATCTATTGAGCTTCTCACTTAGGTTGTTTGATTAAATAGGGCTAGTTAACGAGCTTCTCTTAACTAGCTAATCTTAAGAATTAATTCGGTTTAACTGAACTTCTCGTTATTCTAGGGAAGAGATTTGAGATTGGAATAAGACTGTCACGGGATTAGTTAGGATAGTATAAATTGTGGGGATACTGAACTTAGGATTGGAATATTATTTCTCTTTCTTGATCTCACTTATATTTTATTTTGTTCCCTTTTATTTGTTTATTTTAGTGATAGTTCATTAGTTACAAACCAAACCCCCCCTTTCGTATTACTCTTAGATTAATATAATAAATTCACAATTTGGTTTCCTGCTCCCTGTGGGATCGACCCTTGCTTGCCTTTGCTACTAGTTAGTAGAGTAGAGTTAAGGATTATATTTTGCGTGCCTCGACAGCACGGTCAAAATTTTGGCGCCGTTGCCGGGGAGCGGTGTTGAATTATTTTGTGTTTTTTTTTTATATTAATTTTCGTAGTAATTTTTTATTTTTTAGTTAATATATTCTCCTTATTTCTCACCATCTTTTTCTTGTTTTGTGCATGTTAACTCGTTCTTCTCGCAGGACCGATTTTCTCTATATTCCTGAGATTGAGAAAGAAGCACGAAGGTTGAGGAGAGAGACTCGGGACGTTGCAAAACTACCCTTTTCACTAGATAGCAGCTCTGAGAGTGAGGAAATTGAGATGGCTGAAGAACGAACACTGAAGGAGTTGGCAAATCCGCAGCCAACTCAACAACCGCTGTGCATCACTTTTCCGCAGCTTGGAAATGAAGGCCCTACTGAGTTGAAGCCTGGACTGATTCATTTACTCCCATCCTTCAATGGCTACATGGGAGAGGACCCACACAAGCACTTGAAGGAATTCCATGTGGTATGCACGAGCATGAAACCCACAGGGCTTACTGCGGAGCAAACGAAGTTATTAGCCTTCCCATTCTCACTGAAAGACATGGCGAAAGATTGGCTATATTACTTACCACCAGGCTCAATCACCACATGGGTAGAAATGGAGAGAGTCTTTCTAGCACGGTACTTTCCAGCTTCAAGGGCAGCAAACATCAGAAAGGATATATGTGGTGTGAGGCAGATGAATGGTGAGACACTCCATGAGTATTGGGAACGTTTCAAGAAGCTTATTGCAAGCTGCCCACAGCATCAAATTAGCGAGCAGCTCTTGATCCAGTACTTCTATGAAGGTTTGTCCTTGATGGATCGTAACTTGATTGATGCGGCCAGTGGAGGGGCACTAGTGGACAAGACACCTGCTGCAGCAAGAGACCTGATTTCGAATATGGCTGCAAACTCACAGCAATTTGGCCATCGGGATGCACCTTTGAAGAAGATTAGCGATGGAAATGAGTCGTCACTAGAGAAGCAAATTGCCAAGTTGACCTCATTTGTTAGAAAAGTGGCTGCAGAACGTTCACAAGTTGTGCCATGTAAGATTTGCAATACCACTGAGCACTCCACGGACACATGCCGAGTGTTACTTGATGAGATTGAAGCGCATGCCAATGCTGTGGATGGTGGGCACTTCCAGAGAGGAAAATACAATCCCTTCTCAAACACCTACAATCCGGGATGGAGAGACCACCCCAACTTGAGATATGGGAATCAACAAGGAGATGATCGAGTACCTCATCCACCACAACAGCAAAGGCAATACTCACAAAAAACCAGTGGGTGAGCAAAATTCTAGCACTTCCTTGGAGGACATCGTGAAATCACTCGCTACAAGCTCTTTGAAATTCCAGCAAGACACTCATTCTAGCATCAAGAATCTGGAAAATCAAATGAGTCAATTGGCCACTACGGTGAATCGCTTGGAGAGCCAATACAGCGGACGTTTGCCATCCCAACCGGAAGCAAACCCAAAGAACGTAAGTGCCATTGTCTTGAGAAGTGGAAAGGAGTTGGAAGAACCTAGAGTGGGCAGTGAGAAATCAGAAGACGAGGAAAAGGCTAAGGAAGAGGAGAAGACGCCTAATGCAATAGATGTCGACGACACCAAGCTTCCTAGTGTCGAACCTGCTGTTGGCGAAAATAAGGTAAAGTCTCCTAACTACACTTCTATTCCTTCTAACACCTTACCCTTTCCTTCTAGGATGGAGAAAGCGTTGAAGGAAGACAAAGAAAAGCAAGTCTTGGACGTATTCAGAAAAGTGGAGATCAACATACCCTTGATCGATGCAATCAAACAAATACCAAGGTATGCAAAGTTTCTGAAGGAGTTATGCACTCATAAGAAAAGACTTAGAGGAGATGAGAGGGTGATGATGGGAGAAAGTGTTTCCGCGATCTTTCAGAGGAAATTACCACCAAAGCGCAAGGACCCAGGTATGTTTATCATCCCTTGCAAAATTGGTGATTGTAGGATTGAACGTGCTATGCTTGATTTGGGTGCTTCTATAAATGTTATGCCACGTTCTGTTTATAATTCACTAAGTTTGGGGGAATTAAGGGAAACTGGGGTAATAATTCAATTAGCAGACCACAGTAATGCATATCCGGATGGGGTAATTGAAGATGTACTTGTACAAGTGAATGATTTGGTATTTCCTGCAGACTTTTATGTACTTGATACGAATGACAAAGCCTCGGATTCCCCACCTATCTTGTTAGGAAGGCCGTTCATGAACACCGCCCAAACAAAGATAGATGTTCGTGAGGGAACCCTCACTATGGAATTTGATGGACAAGTCATTCAATTCAGTATCTATGACTCCATGAGATTCCCTGCTGATGATACTTCGGTTTTTTCTATACATTGCATTGACCCACTTGTGCAGCAAGTATTTGAGTTAAGTTGCAGAGATACTCTAGAGACGGTGCTTACTCAAAGCAAGGAGATTCAGCAAGGGATGATCTCAATCAGAGAGGAGATGAAGGCGATGATGGCAGCATTACAAGTGCCAAAACCAATATTGCCGAGGGCTGGAGTAAATTTTATTGATTTGCCTCGTTCTAATTCCAGAATCTTTCCATCTATTTTGCAGGCACCGGAGCTTGAACTTAAGCCCCTTCCAGCTCATCTCAAGTATGTGTACTTGGGAGAAAAGGAAACACTACCAGCAATTATCTCCGCTAAGTTGACACCGCCTCAAGAGAAAGCTTTGGTGGGGGTCCTGAAGAACCATAAAGAGGCCCTTGGGTGGACGATTGCAGACATACGTGGGATTAGCCCGTCGATATGCATGCACCGAATTCTCCTAGAAGATGATGCCACTCCCACTAGAGAAGCACAAAGACGGCTGAATCCTCCAATGATGGAAGTTGTGAAGAAGGAAGTTATCAAACTTCTTGATGTGGGCATGATTTATCCAATCTCAGATAGTAAGTGGGTGAGCCCCACACAATGTGTGCCAAAGAAATCTGGAGTAACCGTGGTGGAGAATAGGGATGGTGAATTGGTTCCTACTAGAGTTCAAACGGGATGGAGAGTTTGCATCGACTATCGCAAACTCAATGCAAAAACTTGGAAAGACCATTTTCCATTGCCGTTCATCGATCAAATGCTTGAAAAATTGGCTGGTCACTCTTTCTATTGTTTTTTGGATGGTTTTTCAGGTTATTTCCAGATCGCCATAGCTCCCGAGGATCAAGAGAAGTCGACATTCACTTGTCCCTTTGGAACATTTGCCTACCGACGGATGCCGTTTGGACTATGCAACGCACCAACAACTTTTCAAAGATGCATGGTAAGTATCTTTTCTGAATATGTGGGGAAAATCATAGAAATTTTCATGGATGATTTCAGTGTGTATGGTGATTCCTTCGAGACTTGTCTTGATAACTTAACCCTGATTTTGAAACGCTGCATTGAAACTAACCTTGTGCTCAACTGGGAGAAATGTCATTTCATGGTTGAACAAGGGATAGTCTTAGGACACATTGTATCTGCTCGTGGGATTGAGGTTGATAAGTCAAAAGTTGATCTTATTACTGCTTTGCCTTACCCCGCAAGTGTGCGGGAAGTTCGTTCTTTTCTTGGTCATGCAGGTTTTTACAGGCGCTTCATTAAGGACTTCTCCAAGATAGCCTCGCCATTATGCAAGTTGTTACAAAAGGATGTGGAGTTCAAACTTGATGAGGAGTGCAAGGAGGCGCATGACCTTCTGAAGAAATTGTTGACGACTTCCCCAATTGTCCAGCCTCCGAATTGGAGTTTGCCATTTGAGATAATGTGTGATGCCAGCGACTATGCAGTGGGAGCTGTGTTGGGTCAACGAGTTGGACGGGCCTCACACGTCATATATTACGCCTCTCGAACTCTAAACCCGGCTCAAGCAAACTACACAACAACTGAAAAAGAGTTGTTGGCTGTCGTATTTGCATTAGACAAGTTTCGCTCTTATCTTTTGGGAACTAAAGTTATTGTATTTTCTGACCATGCAGCATTAAGGTTCCTACTTACAAAGAAAGAGGCGAAACCAAGGTTGATTAGATGGATTCTTTTACTACAAGAATTCGACTTGGAAATCCGAGATAAGAAGGGTGCAGAGAACTCGGTGGCAGATCACCTTAGTCGAGTTGTGCGGGAGGAAAGTGGTCCAGCAATCCAGGAAAGCTTCCCGGATGAGCAGCTGATGGCGATCTCGCCAAATTCTGAAACACCATGGTATGCTGATCTTGTGAATTATTTGGTTGCTAACACTTTTCCTAAAGGTATGTCCAAGGCAAGGAGAGACAAATTGAAGAGTGACTCTAAGTACTACGTATGGGATGATCCCTACTTGTGGAAGCACGGCTCAGACCAAATAATTCGACGATGTGTACCCAAGGCGGAATTCAAGTCGATTCTTGAATTTTGCCACACATATGCGTGTGGTGGTCACTTTGGCTCGAAGAGGACAGCGCACAAGGTGTTGGAGTGTGGTTTCTACTGGCCCTCACTTTTTAGAGATGCACACATATTTTGTAAGGCATGTGACAATTACCAAAGGACAGGTAATATCTCTCAGCGAAATCAAATGCCTCAAAACCCAATCATGATTTCTGAAATCTTCGATGTTTGGGGCATTGATTTCATGGGCCCTTTTCCATCCTCGTTTGGTAATTTATACATCCTATTAGCTGTTGATTATGTCTCGAAGTGGGTGGAAGCGAAGGCCACCCGAACTAATGATTCTCGAGTTGTGACAGGTTTTGTTAAGTCTAACATTTTTGCAAGATTCGGCATCCCTAGAGCCATCATTAGCGATCGAGGAACTCACTTCTGCAACAAGATAGTGGCTGCTTTGCTCAAGAAGTACTCGGTGGTTCACAAGACCTCCACAGCCTACCACCCGCAGACAAATGGACAAGCTGAAGCATCTAATAGAGAGATCAAACTGATTTTGGAGAAGACCGTTCGTCCAAACCGCAAGGATTGGAGCTTGAGATTGGAGGATGCGCTGTGGGCGTACCGAACAGCTTATAAGACCCCAATTGGCATGTCCCCTTATCGCATGGTCTATGGTAAGGCGTGCCACCTTCCTGTCGAGTTGGAGCATAGGGCATTTTGGGCGATCAAGCAATGCAACATGGACTATGATGAGGCCGGGATACACAGAAAACTGCAAATCCAAGAGTTGGAGGAGATAAGGAATGAAGCCTTTGAGAATGCTTTGATTTATAAAGAGAAAACAAAGGTATTTCATGATGCAAGAATCAACACAAAGCAGTTTGTTGTTGGAGAAAAAGTCCTACTCTATCACTCAAGACTCAAGTTGTTCCCAGGTAAGTTACGTTCTCGTTGGATTGGTCCTTTTGTAATCACTAAGGTGTTCCCTCATGGTGCAGTAGAAATTAAGAGCGTGGAGACGAGCAAGATTTTCAAGGTGAATGGGCAACAATTGAAACCATACTTCGAGGGATTCTCTCAAATTAACATTGAAGATGTGAATTTGGAAGACCCGAAATTCGCCTAAAAGAGATGGAGTTCCTCGTCGAGCATAACGACGTTAAAAAATTGCGCTATTGGGAGGCAGCCCAAATTTTAATTGCTTTTTATTTTTCAATTCTAGTTTAGTTGTTTTATGTAGTGTTCGTTGCTTAGGGTGGCTAAATTTTGTTGGATTGTGCAGGTGTGTTCTCTCGTTTGGTGTGATAGTGCTCAAAAATTCGTTGAAGAACTGCAAAGTTAGCTCAAAGTCATGCAGACTTAAGCGTGATCACGCCTAAGAGAGGATTCACTTCGCCCTTTTTCCATAAATTTGACAGAAGCGCTTTTGCACTTAAGCGTGATCACGCCTAAAGATGACAATACTCTTGAGGCATCCTTGCGCTTAAGCGTGATCACGTCTAAATCAACATCAGCTTCTGTTGTTTTGGAGCGTTTCCGCCCCTTACTTTTTTGAGTGCGCGTTGCTGCCAGACATGGTGGTGGTGGGTGCCGAATTCTGCCACACCGATCGCCGGTTCTCACACTCGCGCCAGAGCCGTCGTCAATCGGCCGCCTTAGCCCCAACAGCACTGCCCTCGCTCAACAATCACAGCGCTAAAGCCACCAGAGCACACAGAATTAAAGCCCGCTGCATCTCTGTACCACTGTTGCACAAGTGCTTTTGGTTACCCTCTTGTGCCTAATCAGGTTAATTCTTTCCATGTTTGCACCCCTCTTTGCTTTTATATGGTTTTTGTTCCTTGAGGGCAAGTAACGAATTAAGTGTGGGGGGGTGGATGTGGATATGAGTTCTTAATTTTTGAGCTTATTTGCTTAGACATATGGTAGGTATCTAGCTGCTGTGATTTTGAAATTACTGCCGTTTATTTGATTTGGTCGAGTCTTGTGCACTGTTGGTTTGAGTTTTATGGCATGACAAGGATGTCAAGTGTGTGTGGTTTGTGTGTGACTCTTGGAAATTAAGAGTGTGTAGCTGATTTGTGGTGATGAAATTGGACATGAATGCATGAGATTTGATGCACAACACCTATTCTGTGAGCTTTTGAGCCTAAGTGCACTTCATCCTATAGATGCTCAATTTTTTTGTTGTGTGGTCAATTTTGGTGTGTTCATTCTAGAACTTGCTCTCTTCATGCATTTCGAGACCGCATTCATGAACTCGTGCATTAACATGATAAAGGCACTTAGGATTACCCTTTTGGCTTATATGTACCTACCTGTTGCATTTATCCTTAGAAGCCATGATTGAGCCTTAACCTTTTTCTTTGATTTAGCACATTTTAGCCATCTTCCATCTTACTTGAAGCCTCATCCGTTTGCACCCTTGGTTGAGATTTTATTGTGAAGTAGGTGCATGACAGCTTGCTTTGGTGATGACTGAAATTATTGGATGAGAAGTGGTGTGAAAAGAGGAAAGAATTGTTGAGAAAAGTGCTGAAAAAAAAAAAACGATAGAATTGCTGAAAAAAAAAATGCTGAAATTGTTGAAAAAGAAGAAAAAAAAGAGAGATGAACAATGTATAAAAAGCCTAAGTAGGCTAATGATTCAAGTATTCATCTACTCTTGAGGATGAAGTTTGTAATGTGAAGTGATGAGTTTTGTCTTGAAACAAAGGGGTGTGATTGTGATCGTTGTTCTAGGCTTGTTGTGCACTGAAATTTGCAATTAATCTTGACTAATGAGCCACATGTTCTTCCTTTTATCCTACCCTTACCCCAAGCCACGTTACAACCAACTCAAAGACCTTTTGATTTTTGCATGAGTTTCATTCTCTTTAGTGGTGGAGTTTTGATATTTGAGCAAGCATATGGTAATGGCACATTACAAGTTGACATGAGTGTTCTTTCATACCCTTTGATACACTTGAGCGTAAATGAGCGATATCTTTTGTGAGGGTGTTAAATCCTTGTGCATTTGAGTCCAATGAAGTTGCTGAGAGTTAGTGAAACACTTTGTTTTCCTAGATTGCATGTGAGTCATGACCACTTGATTATTCTTAGGAGTGCTATGATCTTGAACTTTTTGGTGTGTGAGATTTGAATCCTTGGTCTTGGTATGAGTTTGCTTGAGGACAAGCAAAGATTAAGTGTGGGGGATTTTGATAAGTAGGAATTTATGTGATATTTTAGTATATTAGAGGGCAATTTATTGTACTCAATTATATTAAAATTGTGTATTTTTCTACTTATATGAATTTAATAAAATAAACCCTACCTTAATTCTTTTATCGTGATTTGTGAGCTTTGCAGGAATTAAATTGTGAAGAGATATATTGATCACTAGAGTTGATTAAGGCTGCAGCCATGCATTTGTGGATGAAAGAAAGAATATCCAAATGGGCCATGCAATTAAAAGAAGAAGCCCATGTGGAATAGGCCCTAAGTCACGCTGACAGACGAAAGCTTGGATGAATATACACATGAAGATATTGAGAAAGGCCCAGAAGATCTTTCCTAGTTAATATTGTGGGCCACGCATGCATATTTAATTTGGGAAGCTAATCAAGGTCAAAGGATTTGGAGAGTATATATATTCACGCCTGGAAGGGGAGAGAAGGATCTGGAGCCGCAATTGGGAGGAATTTTTGGGGAGCAGCCAGAGGAAGACTGGGACGGAGACGTCAATTCTGGGGAAGAAGGCAGCTGCGACGGATTTTGGAATTTTCATTAGAGTTTGAACTTTTTATGCTTTTCAATTTATATTGCGTACACTTGATGACTATGCTTGGCTAGATATTTTTATATTCCAATTCTAGGGATGTTGAACCCTTTTATATTATCTTTTAATTAATTCTTCGTGACGTGTTCTTATTTCATATCTTGAGTTTTTTGTATTACTTGGTTGCATATTCATGAGTTTTTGTAATTAATTTAGTAATGGCCTGCTAGGTTAATTCACATTTAATTCTACAGTTAGAATATATACTATAATCCGTAATTGTTATAGGATATGTTCACGAGTAACAAATAGTGCACCATTCACTAGGGGTAATACGGATCTGGGTTATGTGAAGCGAACGTTTCGTATTTTGCAGTCCAGTCTTTCTATTAATTTGGTGGTTGAATGCGTTTAACAAATTAAATCTATTGAGCTTCTCACTTAGGTTGTTTGATTAAATAGGGCTAGTTAACGAGCTTCTCTTAACTAGCTAATCTTAAGAATTAATTCGGTTTAACTGAACTTCTCGTTATTCTAGGGAAGAGATTTGAGATTGGAATAAGACTGTCACGGGATTAGTTAGGATAGTATAAATTGTGGGGATACTGAACTTAGGATTGGAATATTATTTCTCTTTCTTGATCTCACTTATATTTTATTTTGTTCCCTTTTATTTGTTTATTTTAGTGATAGTTCATTAGTTACAAACCAAACCCCCCCTTTCGTATTACTCTTAGATTAATATAATAAATTCACAATTTGGTTTCCTGCTCCCTGTGGGATCGACCCTTGCTTGCCTTTGCTACTAGTTAGTAGAGTAGAGTTAAGGATTATATTTTGCGTGCCTCGACAGCACGGTCATTAGGACTTCTTGAACTAGGAGTAGAAGATTCAGTATGAATCTCAGTTTAGGATTGAACAAGGTGGTCAGGAGGGATGACTAACTCAGGATCAGGTTGCAGAGAAATGGATGGCTTTCAGGGGGAACAGACATCAGATTTGAGATCTTCATGTTTGAATGGAATTAGGTTCAGGACACAGACTTCAGTGCTTGTCACTCTGATCAGACTTAAGAGGTATCAGTCAGGTTTCAATATATGACTGACTGGTATGTATTATTGACCCTTGCTTTCATCATGACTTGATTGAATCATTTCTGATCTTGTCTGACACCACATCAATCAAAAGGTTTTTAACTAACATCCCAGCCGTTTATTTAATTTTCAGTTTTTATTAAATATGAAATCTGAATTTATTTCAAACATTCCTCTGACATGCATTTAATGCGAATTGGGCGGGAACAGGTTTTGATAAAGGCTTAATCATGACTTTTGAAAAACTGACCTTGGTAAATTCTTATATTCCGAATATACCTCTCAATCTAATCCGTTGAATTTTAAAAGACCTTCAATCAAGCCCGTTCATTAAAACTGAGTTTTGGGTATAAAAGGAAGATTTGTTCACATTGCACAATTTACGCTCTCATATCTTTCTCAACCCATATTTTCTGCAAATTACCTCTTTCTTCTCTGTATTCATGGCTTCCTCTGCTTCCCAATCTATTGAAGATACTAAGAGATTCCACGCTGCCATTACTGAGGTGGAATCTAAGGTGTCCTATGAATGGTTGGTGGATTTCTCTCACCGAACCACCATCCCAGAGCTGTGCCAAGTCTATGGAACGATCAACAATGCTGTGCTCCTAGACCTCGTCACCAAGAAGCCCACAAAGACTTGCCCCATCAGATTATTGCATTCTATGCGAACATGACGCTGAAAGATGATGGTGAGTGGGAATGAGTGATTCCACTCAGAAGGACGGTGGAGAAGAATGGGAAGAAGATCGTCCAACACTTCACTGAGAGGATGAATGTCAGGGACCTTATCAGGAAAACATACAACTTACCTCACTCCACTGAAGAGACTCAATTGGGTGATCCACGACATACAAGGCTGGAGATGAGCAAGCTTGTATGAACGAGTTTCTGATCGTTCCTCAAGAGATCTTCAGCACAATGAACAAGAAGCTCCTGAACCCCGCTTACAAGTTGCTATTCGAGGTCGTTGTCCAGAGCAATATGGGCTTCGTTGGAGGCATGGAGCAAATCAGTCAACCAAAGGTCAGGGGTTTGGCTGCTGTGGTGGACAACGCTCGGATCGATTGGGAGGAGTACTTTCTCCAGAAACTTGTTCTGGAATCAAAGAATGTGAGGATGGTGGGTGACAAAATTGTTCTTAACAAGAATCCCCATTTCGGATCGAGACTCTCAGTGATGCTTCAGAGTCTTCTTGGAGACGTCGACAGGGATGGATGTGATGACTTCAAGGACAAGCATGTTCTCTTCAGGAACGCTGCTGAGACACTGAAGAGAATGAACGATACTGAGATCAAGAAGGTCTTAAGAAGCAAGGGTGCCAAGGGCAAGAGCACTGTTTCAAAGGCTCAGTAGGAGCCGGCCAAGTCTGGGCCAAAGAGGGTGAAAGTGAAGGGCATCACTATCTCAGAGCCTCAGAAGAAGAAGACAATGCTCCATGATTCTGACACTGAGTCTGATCACACTGATCAGAGGACTGACTCAACCGCCACTCTTGCTGCAGTGCCAATTTCCTCCTTGGCACCTGCTGAAATTCCCTCATCAGAGACTGCAGCAGAATCTGGCACTGAGAAGATGCCTCAGCAGGAGGTGACTCAGATCGAGGGGGAACAAGCAGATCAGGAGGTCAGGGTAGCAGTGAACCCTGACAAGGTCGTGATGGATGTAGTCCATCACATTGATGAGACTGTGGCTCAAGAGGAGCCAAGATGGGCATGGCAAAGATTTAGGAGGGCGTCTTGAGTGAGGTTATTGCCTAACCCCTGCACATTCCATGATAAAATAATCATCCCAAATATGACTGGCCGTGCTCGGCGGCCTAGAAATTACCCCATCCACATCATCGGCCCAACTCCGTCTAGCCACGAGCATTAATTCTAGAACTTTGGGGCCTTGGCTATCAAGGACAAGTCTGCGTTTGGCCTTGTTTTTCAACTGTTGAAGAGTCCGTAGTCCTTCAACCGAAATATCCGAGCCCCGAATGGCATCCCGAAGAAGGTCTGTGCCACAAGAATTATGAGAAGAGTTGCTGTCAGTGCACTGCAAGGGGCCAGTTGGGGGTAATGGTTCACCTAGATGGTATGGAGAAGGGAGAGCCAGGGGAACCGGGGCTTGAGAAGGCGGTGCCAAGGGGGGACGGAGAGAAGAAAAGCCCAGCTGCACAAGTTCATTCAAGTCCTCGGTGACACTGTCAATTGAGGCCAGACGTGCCCCTTGATAGGAGAATGGAACATAAGTTTCATCCCCCCGGTGTCGCCGAGGCCGACTACTGCTGCGATCACGTAGCCACGTATCAGCAGCTCCCCGTCTTTTGCATCGGGAAGGTCCATGTCCCACCACCGAACATTCGTGACAAAATTCCGGGAGGTGCTCATAGGTCAGAGAGGTGAACGCACATTGTCCCACCCGTCTAAACATAACTCTTTCCTCCAAGGGGTCCTTTAAGTCGATCTCAATAAGCGTACGAGCGTAATGCCCGTATATCATGTGTCGTGTATTATCATCAATGCGTACCAAGGTCCCAACCGAGGAGGCCAGCGACCCCAAGATGCAGGGGTGCCAATACTCAATGGGAAGGTCAGCAAAACGTACCCACACCTGAGCCGTAGAAGTTTTGACCTTCTGTGGATTAAAATCAGGAACCCACTGCTGAAAACCAAGCAAACCCGTGTTGATTCTGTAAGCCTTGCCTAGTGTGAACTTCCCTCTGTCCCCTGCATCCTCTATTAACACGGTATAAAAGCCCCTTCCCAGGGGGATAAGCTTTGGCCTAGTGGAGAGCCCCAAGACCTGAGAAAGCTCAGATGTTAAGGTTGTACCATTTAGTAGAGCCTTCCCCTGCATCATGATCAAACGTCCAATAACCCTCGACTGGAATATGCCCAGGTTTGCGCGGTAAGCATCTTCGTCAATATCCACAACCATAAATTCACCCTACCGAGTAGGTTTGAGAGGGGGGTCGCGCTCGTCTAGTGGTGGATCCACGCCCGCCTTACCGGCGCCCCCATAAGGACTTGCACAAATGAGCGTCGCCCAGTGATTCCCTCGCCCCCAGGCTGCAGAGGGCCCTTGTCCCAAATGTGAAGCGTTTCCATGATCCGGCAATTCCCATCCGTCCTGCCCAGATCACTATGAGGAGGGATTCCATCTGCCCCTCCCAGGGAAGTGCTCAAATCAGGCACCGGATCACCCACGATCGCCGGTGTTGACTTGTGTGCCGAGGAATCCCAAAAGGAGCTGAACGCAGGGAGATGAGAGTTCAGAGCATGTACCAGGTCCGGTGAGAGAGAAATAATGTTGGACAATGGCGACGGACCTGGCGGAGGAGGATCAGGCGAGTAGCCCCGATGAAGGCGGATATAATCACAGATGGTAGGATGTAGGAGAGCGAGAACATACAAAGTGTTGTGGGACAGTGCAGATTCCGAAGATGTGTGGCTCGAAGCCATGGTGAGAAGACAGAAGTGCATGCCGGAATTACACCGGAATTACGCAAGAGGATCTAGAGAGAACATTTTTTGAGGCGATAAGAAGTCCCAAGATAAGAAGTGTTCGATAAGAAGTGTTCAAGAAATGAGCATTATGAAATAATTAAGGGACTGTTTGTGCACTCATGATTTTGATAAATACACCCACTGTATGATTTTTGAATTTTACATTCCTGCCGCTGTTCACTAAATTCTTAGACGATATTATATGTCTAATTGATGTTATGTATGCTGCATAATAGTGGAATAAGTTAGGTTTGCATCTAAACTATATTTATTTGAGTTGAAGTCGCATGATCAGTAGAATTTTATTATTTGAGACATGTATTTTTGTTTAGGTTTCATTACCTAATTCATAAGGAGTTATTCTGGTTTTAGTCCCAAAGATTTTTTAAAAGAAAAGAAAATCAACCTCAAGCATGTTAGTCGCACTCAAATGGATATTTTTCAAATTATTTCATAAGAAATTAAATATAAGTAAGACTTCCGTTGCAATGAAAATTATAGAAAATTGGGGCGTGATAGTATGGTATCAGAGCAGGTCTACGTTCTTGTAGACTTGTTAAAATAAAATATTTTTTATGTGTTCTATGTGATTATATGCAAAGTTTTATGAGAGAAGTTCAAGAAAGGTTTAATGAAAAGATAAATCTCCATCCATCACCACCACCACCGCAGCTATCTCCGAGTCCTAAAGATTGTAAGTTTTTGAAAAGTTCAAGTTTATGATTTCAAAGGCATGATTTATGTATTTTCGAGGCATGACAAGGTCATGAAAGATATTTTATGAAATTTATGAAAGGCCACATGAGTGGTAAAAAGTGATTTAAGAAATTCTTTTAAAGGTTCTTTTCAAGAAATATTATGCAAGTTTTAAAATGTTGTGCTTGTACGATGGCTTAGGAAGATATGTTTAAGATTCTTGATAAGTATGAATGCCTAGTGAGATATGTTTAGAAGCATTGAGTAAGAATAAGTTCAGTAGGACTGTTTCTAGAATTGTTAGAATCGGTTAAGCAATTTCTTTATCTTGTGGGATCTCCAGTTCTAGATGCTTATAAGACGTGAACCAATTTATGCCCCCCTGGTCTACAATACCGTGCAAGTAGTAGAATAATTTAGGAGGTACAAGCCTGCTACCTTCAACGAACGAGACGGACCAGACGCAGTTGAGGAGTGGTTCCGATCAATGGAGAGGATATTCCTGCTGATAGAGTGTACTGATGCACAGTGGATTGCCTGCGTGGCATTCCAACTGATTGAAGATGCCGATCATTGGTGGGAAAGCTATTGGAGAGTCCGCCCAGTTGATGAGAGACATGCCTTGACTTGGGAGCATTTCAAGGAGAGAGTGATGGAGAGATACTACCCTCAATCTTATAAGGATAGGAAGGAAAGCGAGTTCCTAGCGTTGCGACAAGAAAACATGACGGTTGCGGAGTATGAGTTGAAGTTTAGCCAGTTGGCACGTTTTGCTCATCATCTAGTCTACACCGAGCAGAAATGCATCCTTCATTTTGCAAAGTGGCTAAGAACTGAAATCCAAAGTATAGTTGTTTGCCAAAATCATGTATGATTTCCACGCAAGTGTACGTAGTCGTTGTTGTCGTGGCAAGTTAACCAAGTTAAATATCGAACACAGGGAAACGATGCGATATCAAGCAAGTATTGAGTGTCTACAAAGGTGGATAGCTAGGAAAACAAAGAAAGGATCATGTTTTCTATCTACTTCACAAAGCAAAGTAAAAGCTAACTATCACCTCAAAGAAGTGAGCAAGTGAGTGGTGTGTGTGCATGGAAGTAATCCTACTATGGTTCCTTTAGTGTCCTATCCATCCTAACATGCAAAAGTTCTCTTGGTATCTTAGTCAAGCCAACTAGTGTCTAGATCTCTCTACAACACAAGCTAAGAGCTCAATTGGATGTCTAGATCTCTCTACAACTTCCAACACTCCAATTAAGAGGTCTAGGCTAATATGCAATTCTCATTGGTCATACAAGCCAAACATCAAACACTTGGTATGCATAAAGTCCTTATAGCTCAATTCTCATTTCATTGTTAAAACATATAAGCCATAAATTCCAATTAAACATTCCAATCATTCATACAAGTCATTAATAAGAGAACTAATTCAACAAGATCACTAATTCATGCATAGGATTAACAAGAGACTAAATTCACCATAGTATTCATACAACCATGCAACAAGGGATTAGCCTATGGCTAATTGGAAATGAAAATTAAGAATTAACATTCTAAACAACATGAATATTATCTAATACAAGAGAATTAAAGGAAATCTTACCATATGTTGGGAAATTTAATACAATCTACAAACCTCCAAAATGCTAACTCTTGATCCAAAGCTTGAAAATGTAAATCGAACCGTGGAATCGTAGCTAATAACGAGACTAATCTAATGGGGAAAACGGATTAAAGATCCAAGGGATGGATCAAAAGTTATTGTAGAAAGAAGTATGAGAAAATCTAATAACCCACTAAGTAACTACTTAATTCTCTCTCTAAACTAATCTAAGAACTTGGAATAATTGTATCAATGAAGCATCAAGAACAAGATCAAATGTCATAGAATCATCACTCAATATCTAGCAAATCTAAGATACAATATAATCCATTTAACTATTAAAATCAAATCAATAAGCACAATATCAAGTCAATAAGTCATGTTCCTCACAAGATAGGTGTTTCACTCAACACTCAAGTGTTTAGGCTCTCTCATACATCACACCACATACACATACTACCATAGGCTTGGCTCAAGTCTACATTCTCCACTACTATATATGACAAATCAATCACACATCATTGAGGACTTTAAAGGTTGTAGTGTTGACTCTTTGGTAGGGAAGGATCATATGGATATTAGTGACTAATATGATTAGTAAAGCATAGAAGGAATCAAAGTAGAGATCATTCACCTCTTCTGTCATTTTGCATCTTCTAAATCACACTTCAAGAATCAATCTTCCCTTTTTTTGCACTTTTTTAGCCATTAACAACACAAAGTCAAACTTGACCATAAATTCTCAAAATGTCAACCTTTTTCTTTAAGCTTTTCTAGCACTTGCCTTTGCACATTTCCACATCAATCCATGCATACTTGAATTTCTTTCAACCCAGGCCACCATGTTCTTCATCATATCACCAATCTTCCTTCCTTTTTTTCACTCTACTAATCATAGGGATAAGAGAGTTCCAAAAAGGAAGGAAAATGGCTTAAAGTGTGGTTAGCCAAATGAAAGGTCAATTGGCACAAAATGGTGAGCAATTGATAATAATATCAAGGTAGGCTCATAGGGCAAAGTAGCTCAATATAGATCAAAGAAATGCCTCAAATCATGTCATGTGAATTTCTTATCTAATGTAGCCTCAAACAAGACTAAAGCCAAGTTCTAGAGTAACATGTATGTGTGTGGAACTCACATCAAAGAATATCTTCCGTTCAAGATTGAAAAGGGCATAGATGGCTCAAAACTCACGGTTAGGGTGATCAAGACTCATATCATCTCAAGAATGCTCATATCATTGAAACTTCAAGAATCATAGAATCAAAAGTATAAAAGATCAACAAGAATTAAGAGATAAATCCATTACACCTATCATGACTCTCAACTCATCCACACAACTATAAACATATCTCATGCATTCACTACTAAAAAATAAGCAATAATATAGCCAAAAATTAACAAGCAAAACAAAGCCTCATCAACCAATGGGCATCAAAGCATAGGAATACTTCAAAAATCAATCTAAAAATGGCATTGCAATGAGAATGACGAAACGATCACACCCCCCCAAACTTTTTTGGACCAAGGGTCTAAAAAGTTTGGCAAAGAAGTGGAGACAAGATCATGCAATGCACAATATAAAGCACAATACTAAAACAATCATCATAAAAAATCCAAGTCAAAATCACATCATATTAATACCAAAAAGTAATAAAAGTCATCCAAAACATAAAACTCCTAAAAATCCCAAAATAATAACAATATCAATTCAAACAAATAAACTAGGAAAAACTGGAATGGAAAGCAAGATATAGAGAGGAAATTGTTACCTTTCCTCATGAAGTTTTTACACATCACTGAGGAGGATAACGTGGATGAGTAAACTGGCCCTCTCCGATGTGTCAATTCATCATTGCTCGTTGGGCTTCAAGGATCTCCTCCATGTTGTTGGACATAGTGTTCATGTTTCTGTTGATGGAGTCCACCGTATATTTGAGAAGATGATAACTATCGGTCAATATCGTCATATCCGATCGAAGGAATGAGTAATCATTCCTAAGATCGTCCAAATCCATTCTCAACGACCGTACCTCATGGCCCCATTCATAATAAGTTAAACCCTCGAACACATGTCCTCCTCCTTGATTATAGTACTCCTCTTGCATCGGCTCATGTCCCTCTTCTTGCGCATCCTCTTGGGGTTGAGAGCTTGATTCACCCCTCGTTCTTTTAAACGCCCTGTGATTAAATTCCTCTTTTATTTGCAAGTGCAAAGGGGAGTTAAGCTTCAGATTCTCACTCTTTGTCACTGTAAGAAGGTCATAATCAAGTAGAGGGAAGAGGTCTCTTGAGTTTGTCACTATGAAGCAAATGACATTCCCCTTTTTCTTAAAAATTCTCGTATTGATCATGAAGGTCAAATCAACAAGTTCTGGTGCATAAACCTCTCAATTTCTTGATGGACTTATCTTTTGCATAATTAACGTGATTAATCCACCATAACAACAATTTGCCCTCGTGACTTGTTGGCAAAGGTTCTTGAAAAGATAAGCACCAAAATCAGCCTTCTTGGATGTCAACATTTAGTGGAGAATAAACAACTCTTGGCCCCTAACTCTGCTCCCTTCAATTCTAGCAAAAGCAGTGTTTTCTAGCTTCTTGTGCACATATGCCAAGATAGTACTGGCAAGGCGAGATGCCTTAGAACTTTAAGCCACATACTTACCTCCATCTTTACTAATTAAGTCCCATGTCTCTTGAGCTCGAGTAAATTTCTCCCAAGTATAAAACTGATGCCTAGGAACATTCTCCAAACAATTAAAAATTTGGTTGACTTGATCGGTGGTTAAGACGTAATCCTCATTTTTAAACCGAAATTTGGCCTTGATAGGAACTCCATTACTCTCCACTACTACTAATGTGCTCAAGAATTCAATACATGTTTCTTCGGAATACCCAAAGAACTCCATGGAGAGTAAACCTTTCCAACCTATTCTTTCGAACAATTCTTCCACATTTTCACCAAAGTTGCAAATTGTGGTGGTTGTCTTATCAAAGTATCTTGCCGTGTAGAACTCAATACTCATCACTTTCGCGAATACTTTGAAATAACTTTCATTGTCCCCAAAAAATAGTTGATGATTGGAAGGTTTGTCTCCACAACTCTTTAAACAAGCTTCCTCTAAAGCAGGATCATTCCACTTCTTATTAGTGGAGGAACTTGAAGCTTTTCCCTTTCCTTTCTTAGCCATCCCTACAATATTCTACATGTTAACAAAAAGTGTAGGATGAACTAGAAAATCATATACCCACTGCACATAGGATGGAGTTCTCCTTATAAGGACTAAAGAAACAATCATACCCAGTCACACTTCACTCACCAAGTATAATAGGATTGAACAAAATGGGTAATAACTAAGAATTAAGGAATTAATAATGCAAACTGATGAATACAAAAATGTCATATTCGTCAAAGAGAATTTATCAAACAAGGACGGATCAAGTTTTACCTGTATTTAGCTAAAAATAATCCATCTTAAAATGAAACGATGATAGGAGCTTCTCTGACATAGTTGTCCTGCTCCGGCGATCCACTCTGGAAGCTTTTAGATGGAGATCTGTAAGAAATCAAGCCGGGAGGGACCCCGGCGTTGATCCTCTGACGCCCAAGTCAGCCACCATTGATATGTAAAAAATGTAGAAAGTATATGGTGGAAATATGTATCAGTCTGTTTCTATAATGGATTGGAATAGTTTTTTATATCTCATCCTTCTATGGAGGGCACAATTGTAATCTATGAGCCTCAAGGCCCAACTGTCATAGGGGACCACTTGAGGGGACCATTTTGTGGTTTGTTACCATTTATGCAAAGTGCCACCAATAATCATTCATTGGTACAAGAATGATTCCTTTTTCGTCCTTTTCATGGTAGTGCTCACTGCACACTAAATAAGAGAATCCTTATTTCAGCATTATTGATATTTACATACTTCTTATCCAAGTTTCACCGAATCAATATGTATTCACACATGAATCGGAACATATCTTCCAATTCTGACTTCTGGTTTTTCCAACTCACACAGAGATGAGAGTTTGATTTATCAGTATTGTTATCTAAATAATTTCTATACCTTCAGTCACCTTTCCTGACTTTCGTGCTAATAATCCAACTCTGACTCTGCTCAGAGTTGTACATAGGATCGAAGGCTATTTTCCTTCTCTTTTGGCTACGAACAGTGGGATAGACACTTATACCACATCAACTACTCCCTCCTATTCCAAATAAAAATTTTCAAAGATTTTAAATGGAATAATAATTTCTTATCTTGATTCCGGGATTAAGAGGTCAACTCTGATCCCTATTTTTAGTTTTGGAAAAATTGTTTCCTTCTTTTCCCTCTCTTTTCTTTATTTACTCTTTTTCGAATAAATTTAAATTCTTTCTTAATACAAGAAAGTAAACGTACTTGCAAGCGACTCTTCAATTACCATCATCTTTACCGTCCACGTGGCGACTTTATCTCACACACGCCGTCCACATGTCCGATCATTTTTTGGTTTTCAAAGGAGGTTTCATCTTTTTCATTTTTTCATTCTTATTCTCTCTTCATTCCAATTGAACTCCGGAGACATTCCCTCTTTGAAATTATCCGGCGACGGTTTCTTAGGCTTTCAGCTTTTCTGGAGGGGGGACTCCAGTGCCCACGCTCGACTCTTTCCTCTTCCCATTTTCAAGGTATTTTCAATGCTTTTCTTACTTTATATTTTGTAAGATTCCTTCTCAATCATTCTCGTTTTCCTTTGAACATTTCAGTAAAATACCTCCTAAGCATAAATTTCCCGTTTCCACTAATCCTCCAGTAGTTCTAGGACTACCGACTAAGTCTAGGGCATCAAACCCTAGTTCTATTGAGCCACTTTCGAGTCGCCCTGTTCACATTTTGTCTGTGAAGAAAAGGGAGAATTGGAATCTCATCTCCAAAGAGACTAACTTACATAAGGATGATCTTTCCAACCTTAGGGGTTTGCTAGACTGTCATTCTGATTTCTTGATAGACCTTCCTAGTCCTGATGAGCGTCCTAACCATTTGCGACTTCCTTCCCTAGATTTATGGGCGGCCCAGATAACAGCGGGGCTTCGTTTTCCTATTTCCCCTTTCTTTATATTTGTTTGCAACCTTTTCGGTATTCCTGTGAACCAGGTTAATCCTTCATCAATTAGGCTCATGCTTGCCTACTTTTTCATTCTGAAAGCTAATGGTGGTGATCCAACACTAGAGAGTTTCTACTTCTGTCACGACCTGAAAAGGCGTGATGAGTTTTACTACTTCAGTTCACAGACTCAGGGTCTTACTCATTTCATGGGCAAACCTCCTAGTATAGATGGTGCCTGAAAAGATAGCTATTTTGTTGTAAATCCACGTTCTGGAGTGTGGCCTTTTACTACCAGCGGTTGGCAGTATAGATCTCCCAAAATTTCTAAGTCTCTGCTCTCTTTTGAAGAGGCAATTTCTCCGACTAATAAGGAAATTATATCTCGTTTGAATGAGCTTATCTCGAAAAAGGGACAACTCCGAATGTTTCACCTTCTAAAAGAGCCGCATGTTCTTTCTCATTTTGGATTTCTTGGTTTGGATGTTTCTTCTTCTTCCGAACCTGGTATATATCCTTCTTGCTTATATTATGTTTAATTACCCATTTATGAACAGGCTTTTATTTCTGCTAATTGCTTCTAATTTTATGATTTCCAGACATGTGTTGGGCAAATGCCCTAGTATTATCTGATGATGAGGGTCACGAGTCAAAGACCCACGTTTCTGACCCCGAAATCAAAGGTACTAAAGGTGCTATCCCCGTTTCCCCTTCCAAAGCTCCTGAGACTTCATCTGCAAGTCCTCAAGATGATCTTGTTCCAGTTTCTCCTAATTCGGCAATTGCAGCTAATGACCCTTCCAAAAAGAAAGGTAAAGGGGATGCCGCTTCCAAATCACAACCCAAACCGATCTTAAAGAGGACTCGCTTTTCTAAGCGTACTGGCTCTAATTTTGCCATGTCTGTGGAGAACCCCGATCCTATTACTACGGTTCCCTTGATAGAGAATACTCAATTCATGGAGACTCTTAAAAGTCCCAAACAGGAGTCCTCCGATTCTAAGCTCTCTGTTCCTGCATTGAAGAACATTATGTATGAACGTCTTTGTTAGGTATTCATACCATTCCTTTCTTTTTTGGCGTTTTTCTTTCTTGCCACTTACATTATTTCATTTGTCATGTCATTTTCAGTTCTTGGATTTACACACTGAGTTGCTGAAGATTGAAGGTTTGGAAAGCGATGCTCCTTCTGCCACTGATTTGACCTCTAAGGAACAGGAGATATCTCAACTTTCTCAAGAGAACAAAGATTTTAAAGCTCGTGTTGGTGTCCTCGTTTCAGAGAACTCATCTTTTCAACAGTAGGTTTCCAAGGCTGAGAAACTTCTTTCTCTCCAACTGAGGTCAGAGAAAAGGCTGCTGGAAGAAAGCTACTCTCAGGGTCATGCCCAAGGCCTCTTGGATGGCATCAATCTTTACCTTTCGAAATTTCTCAATACCTCTTCTGGGCAGGCTTTTCTCAAGGAATTGCTTGAAGGGATTCTCCAAGCTTATCGATCCAGTTCACTATATCTGAGTGATATGACTCCTCACATGAGTCATTTCATTAAACATGGTTTCAAGTGCGCTGCAAAACAGGCTCAAGAGAAAGGTTTTCTGGAAAAGCTCGATATTTCCAAGGCTAAGGATGATATCACCCCTTCTCCACATTTTCAAGGGGATGCTTCTGCCCCTCTTGATGCCCCCTGATTTCTTCCTGCCATGAGGAAAGCTGCTCTTCAACTTTCAGGAGAAGTATTCTCTTCCCCAGATTTGCCTCCTGCCGATTCTCTACTCTATGATCTGTCTTCATCTGATGGTTCTGATCCTGTGATGCCTCCCTCTACTGCTGCTGCACAAGCTTCTACCAACTTGGTTACCACTGTTGGCTTGGTTACCGATCTGAATGAATGAAATGTTTCATACATTATTTTATCTAGATGACTTTTATGGCTACGGCCTTCTTATTTCTGTGTTTTGAACAATGTCCCATTGGGACTTCCTTGCTGTATCTTTGAATCATCTTTATTTTTGCTATCACTTATGCAATATTTCATTTTCTTACTTGAGTATTGCTTTGTTTCTTTTATTTTAGTAAAAAGATATCCAGGATATTGGTTTACCTAAAACCCCACTCCATCCAGTTCTTAATTGAACTTCTCTGGAAGTTTGTTTAAGAACTTAAAGTTCAAATTCGTAAAAATATTTCCTCAATTCTACTCCCTCCAGTTCTTAATTGAACTTCTCTGGAAGTTTATTCAAGAACTTAAAGTTCAAATTCGTCAAAAAA
>JAPKLY010000664.1:41433-55971 GCA_026898435.1 Prunella vulgaris
AATTGCCCTCTAATATACTAAAATATCACATAAATTCCTACTTATCACCTAACTCTACTAACAACTCAACAAACCTGGTTTCAAGCAAAGCCTTAGTCAGGATGTCAGCTCTATGCTTGTCAGTATGGATCCTCTCCATCCTTATATCCTTCTTCTCAACATGATCTCTTATAAAGTGATGCCTGATGTCTACATGCTTACACCTTGTGTGTAAGACTGGGTTTTGGGATATGGCAATGGCACTATTATTGTCACAATAAATTTGGACATCAGTGGCCTGAACTTGGTAGTCTCTCAGTTGTTGCTTCAACCAAAGGATCTGGGAGCAACAACTGCCTGCCGCCATATACTCAGCCTCAGTAGTAGACGTTGCAACACTTGTTTGTTTCTTGGAAAACCAAGAGATCAGTTTTCTCCCTAGAAACTGACATGTGTCTGTAGTTGTTTTCCTATCAATCCTACAGCCTCCATAATCTGCATCTGAATAACCTGTCAATTCTAGGTTATCATCAGAGGGATACCAAAGTCCTAAATTGACTGTACCTTTCAGGTATTTCAGTATCTTTTTTCGAACTCTCTAGATGACTCTTCTTCGGATCAGACTGATACCTTTCACAAACTCCAACTGCATAGGTGATGTCAGGACGACTTGCAGTCAGGTACAATAAAGATCCAATCAGTGCCCTATATTCAGTCTGATTCACTGAGGTCCCCTCCTTGTCAGGATCCAACTTCTCATTTGTATTCATGGGAATACGTGACACTTTGCTGGTCTGAACTCCAAAACTCCAAACTTCTGAATCAAATCCCTCGCATACTTGGACTGATTGATGAAGATTCCGAAGTCAGTTTGCCTGACCTGAAGACCTAGAAAGAAGTTCATTTCTCCCATCATTGACATCTCAAACTTCCCCGTCATCAGCATGGAGAATTTCTCACAAAGCTTCAGGTTAGGTGATCCAAAAATTATGTCATCCACATAAATTTAGACTAAGAGAATGTCCTCCCCTTCGGATATCCTGAAGAGAGTCCTGTCCACTGTTCCTTTCACAAACATGTGGTCTATCAGGAACTGGGAGAGTGTATCATACCAAGCTCTCGGAGCTTGCTACAGGCCATAAAGAGCTTTCTTCAGGTGACACACCTTATCACCAACTTCGAACTCAGGAGGTTGCTCAACATAAACCTCCTCATTTAGCACTCCATTCAGGAAAGCACTCTTCACGTCCATCTGATACACCTTGAACTTCTTGAATGTTGCATAAGCCAAGAACAGCCTGGTTGCTTCTAACCTTGCAACCTGAGCAAAAGTCTCATCATAGTCGATTCCTTCGGCCTGAGAGTAATCCTTGGCCACCAGTCTGTCCTTGTTCCTGACAACAACATTCTTCTCATACTCTTGTTCTTGAAGACCCACTTGGTACAAATAACATGTTGACGCCTAGGTCTCTCAACTAACTCCCAAACCTGATTCTGCTCAAACTGATTGAGCTCATCCTGCATGGCTAGGATCCAGTTGGAGTCAGCAAGAGCTTCTTCTATGTTCTTAGGTTCCTGATCAGACAGGAAACAACAAAACATAGCACTCTCGCCATGGAACAACCTTGTCCTGACCCCCTCATTGATATCACCAATGATATCAGCCAATGAGTGATCATCTAGCCATCGCCTCCTGCTGACCGTTGCACTGGGAGCTACTGTCGTTCCCTCGCCTAATCCTGAAATGTTAGTCTCAACAATAACAGGCAAAGAAGAAGAACGAGCAAGAACAAGGGATACTGAGTCATTTCCTGAGGGTTTGCCAATGTCAGGGACTATGTTTCCCCCTACAGAGTTGGACTCAGTAACTGTCTCAGGTGCAGAAGCATCATCACCGACAGTTCTTACCTCAGGTTGAGTCTGAGACTCAACATTCTCCGAGGCTGGGCCTTGCTGAGAGTTGGCCTGAGGTCCATCCTGATCGTCATCATCATCCCATCCCTTGGGAGCGTTCATGAATTTTACCTTGAACTCAGGATTCTTCAGGCCCAGTCTTGTCACCCTCTTGGTAACCCCCCCCCCCCAAGTGTCAGGACTTGGAACCTATTTTCTACGCACTCATGCAGTCTCATCAAACGTAACATGAGGTGTTTCCTCCACACAAAGGGTCCGACAGTTATACACTGTGAAAGCTTTGCTGACTGAGGAGTATCCTAAGAACACTCCCTCATCAGACTTGCTATCAAAGGCTTTAAGCTGGTCTTTCCCATTGTTCAGGATGAAACACTTACACCCAAAGATATGGAAATAGGAGATACGAGGCTTTCTTTTATTCCACGTTTCATAAGGTGTCTGAGCATGTTGTTTGTTCAACATAGATCAGTTCTGAGTGTAGCAAGCAGTGTTGATTGCTTCGGCCCAGTACTTCTTGGGCAGTCCTTACTCAACTAACATGGTCCGGGCAGCTTCCTTCAGGGTCCGGTTCCTTCTCTCAGCAACTCCATTCTGCTGTGGAGTCCTAGCTGCAGAAATCTCATGAGCAATACTAAGTTCAGTACAAAAATCAGTTATAATAGAGTTAATAAACTCCGTTCCCCGATCTGATCTGATCACGACGATGCTCTAACCCTGTTCAGTACTCAATTTCTTGAGTAACTCTGGAAGCTTGACCTGAGTCTCCTTCTTGTTCAGCCAGAAAATAACCCATGTGTATCTGGAATAATCATCAACAACAACAAGGGTATATTTCCTACCATTCATGCTGACAGGAGTAATCGGACCAAAGAGATCCATGTGTAGGAGCTGAAGCACTCTGTCAGTTGAGAAGGCATCTTTCTCCTTGAATGAGGCTTTAGTTTGCTTGCCTTCCTGACATGCTCCGCACACGTGGTCTTTGGTAAAAACATCATTAGGTAGACCCTCTACAAGAGAAAGTTGAGAGATTTTATTATTAATCTTGAAGTTAAGATGACTCAGGCGTTTATGCCAAAGCCAACTGAGTTCAGAGGAACTCTTAGCGACCAAACAAGTTTCAGGAGAGCTGCTCTTAAAGTCAGCAAAATATACGTTGCCTCTCCTGACGCCTGTAATAAGAACCTGCAGTGTAGATTTGTCTTTCACAAGGTATATGTTAGATGTAAACTCTACACTATATCCACGGTCATAAAACTGACTGACCGAAAGCAGATTATGCCTAAGACCCTCAACATAGGATACATAAAGCACTTTAACAGAACCAACAACAAGAGTACCGAACCCCCTGGTGAAACCCTTAGAGTTATCACCAAAGGTAACCTGCGGGCCATCCTGAGCTACGTAGTCCTGAAGGAGATCAGGAATTCTGGTCATGTTCCTGGAGCATCCTGAATCCAAGTACTAGTCCTTCTTCAGATCCTTCTTCCTCTTCTTGTAGCCCGCAGTGACCTAAAAAGAATCAGGTCTCAGGTACCCATCTTGTATTGGGTCCTACAGTGTCAGCCATACCCTTCGGGATCTAGATTTGTTTAACAATTCTGATGGCATCAGAAGTGTAAACCTGTCTCCCTAAAACATCAACATACACAGTCCTCTTCTTCCTTGGTGCCTGGGAAGTTGAGGGTGTATGAGTGTCAGCCTGAGGTTCAGGAGCCCTGGATTTGTTCCTGGGGTCGGGACTCCTGTTCCTCCTTGGCCTGGGTGCATTGGGCTGAGGTCTATCTTGGGAAGGAGCTGCTCGAGCCTGACCTCTAGGCACTTAAGGTCTGTTCTGAGCGTTATCAGTGTCAGGTCTCCGTCGCCCTTCAGGAGCCACCTGGTTAGTCCTTCTCCTTGGAGGATTAGGACGATCCTGATGGGCCCTGTGCCCTGTCAGTGGCCTCTGGACCTCAGTATCCCTTGGCTTCGCCTTAGGCCTCCTCTGACCTGAAGTCCTCCCACCCTGAGCATTCTTAAGCTGAGCCTGAGAAGTGCTTGGGGCAGAATTCTTTCCAGCCTAAGGGTTCCTAGGCTGAGCCTTGGGGTTCCCTTGGTCTTTCTTCCTCAGCTCTTGGTGAGGAACTTTGGCCTTTCCCTTTGGTTTTGGACTTTGTTCCTTAACCTTTTGCCTGACAGGTTCAGCAGGCACGTTCTCCTTCCCTTTGCCTTTGTCCTGGTGAGATACACTTGAGCTCTTATTACCAGTTTGGGCAGGGACAAACACTTTTTGAGAGTTGCTCCCTGAAGCAACTCTCATCTTCTTGCCCTTAGGGTCTTTTGAGGCATCATAGCCTAACCCTGCTTTGGCACCATCGGTATACTGAGAGATCATTGTTAACTCATCAACCACTAGGGCAGATTTGTGTAACTTCTTCAGCTTTTCCTCAAGGTGCACATTGTTCTTTTTCAGGGCCTCAATCTCAGTGGTGTACTGAAGCACCAGCTTCTAATTAGCAGGCTCTCTTGAGATCTGTTCAAGGTCCCAAGCAGTTTGCTCAGCACTAAGGCGAGCTTGCCACTCAGCCTCGAACATCCCCCATGAGAGCTATCTGCTCAATCTTCTGTTGTTCCTAAGCAAGGAACTGATCAGTATCACGAGTCTCAATTAGAGAGCTGATTACAACATTCAGTCTTTCAACCTCCATTGGAGTTTCATCATGCCTATTCCGGGCATGAAGCAACTCTTCCTAGAGGTTTACTAACCTCAGTGCTTCCTCAGTATCCCTCATTCTGAGAGACTCAGCGAGACGATCATTCTCCCCGCTCAGTTGTGCATTCACATCCACTGTGTGAATATGAGTCTTCTGCAGCCTCAAGAAGTCAACCATCAATTGCTTTAGGACGAGCTGAAGGTCGAGGTCTCTTGCTGAATTTGAGCTAAGCTCAGGTGCGTAACCAGGAGAAGAGGCAGAAGAACATACCTCATCATCTGCCATCACGCAGAGATCATCGTACTCCTCATCGGAGAAGAGTTCAGGGGATCGGTGTCCTGGGCCATCTGAGTCTGAGGAATCCTCAGCAATCACCGCTCTCCGATCTGACGCCCTGATATCTCTCTTTGCTATCTGATCTTCTCTCTCTCGAGCATTGAGCTCCAGATAATCATACTGATAATGTCCAGTCTTCTTACAGTGATAGCACTGATCTACATCACTAGCACCCGGTTTATCAGTGTACCTTTTATCAGATGATTCCTTCCTGCTCCCGGATGATCGTTCAGGTTTGGAGCTAGATCTTCTAGGCTCAGCATCATCTCTCCTTCTGGAGCTTTTCTCATCTCTCCGGTGCTCAGGCTCATCTCTTTCTCTCCTGGAATCTGAACCCCTCCTCTCTTCCCTCTGGGGGCTCGATCTCCTGGGGCTGGAATACCTGCGGTCACGGGTGTCAGTATAAAACTTCTTATACCTGTCGAAATGAGAGTTCAGCTTCTCTAATCTCTGTGCCATCAGGCTGTAATCTAGGGCTAGCTCGTCCTTACTCATATCCCTCAGTGACTTCGAGCCATATCCAGCCTCAGGCTCAGGAGTAGCTTTAAGAGACATGCTCTTTTCCTTTTCAGGTGTCTTCTCCTCACTTACATCCTCACTGACTGCACCCTTCGTCTTCCTCTTATCGAGGTCAAATTCCAGAGCCTTTAACTCTAAGAAGAGGTGAGAGTAAGGAACGTTTGTGAGATCTTGAGTGTTCTTTAACAAGATCACTCATGTATCCCATCTTTCAGGGAGACAGTTCTGGATTTTAGATGCCACCTCCCTCTTGGGAAACTCCTTCCCAAGGGTTGCTAGCTCGTTGTTCATCTTAATGAACCGAGCTTCCATCTGATCGATGGTCTCTCCATCAAGCATCCTGAAGGCCTCAAACTTCCTAATAGCCAAATCCCGGTTGTTATCCTTAATCTTTTCAGAACTCTCGCTCATCTCCTTCAGAGCATCCCAGATCTCCTTCGCTATACTCAGATGCATGAGCCTGACCGAATTGTCGTAAGAAACAGTGTCGAGTATAATGTTCTTCGCAACATTATCTAGTCCAATTTGCTTAATCTAATCAGATGTAAGCGCGGACCTCTCCACAGGCTCATCTCCGGCAGCCGGAACAGGGACATTTCCAGCTACAGGCCAGGTGGTGGCTCGATTGGTTATGAACTTGATAGGGTCATTCTCGATCACCCTGTGCATCTGATCATGTATGAAGTAGAGATATGCAAGGACCCTGAATTTCCAATAATCATAGTTACCAACAGAGAACTCAGGAAGGTTACCGTCAAGGCGCTTAGAAACGGATGCCATGATATGCAAGTTTTCAGAAATAAGATCTGTTCAAAAACTGTTGGTAAACAAAGTCAGTGGTCTTTTGAACCACTGCTCTGATACCACTTTTTAGTTTCGAAACGAGTATAATCAGTGTGTGGGGGGAATACACTGATGTCAGATTTTCCTAAGAATTCAGGAAAATGCTCTTTCAGACTTAGTCAGGAAGATCCTGAGATGTTCAGTTAAACTGATGGTCCTCAGGGGCAGCAGGGACAGATCAGTAACAAACCAAAAAGCTAAGTCAGAGTTGTGCTCTCAGAAACTCAGTAGAGATAACCCACCTACTGACAGCTCGGAAGCACGTCAGTTGAATAGCTATCTCAGTAAGCTCATTTTAGTGTGGAATGTGAGCCCTTAAGTTTCTACTCGTTTTAGTTCTAAAAACTTATCAGTTTTCTTAGGGAAAACGTGATTAAGGCTGGTGCACAGTTTTAAAGATCAGGATGAAGAATCAGTCCTGATGTTTTGAAAACAATGCAAGGATACTCAGTTTTATATGAATGACAATAATGATCCTGAGCAAGTAAGTAAATCATCACACAGGGGACTTTTTAACGTGGTTCGGAGATAACCAACTCCTACGTCCACGACCTGATTTAACAGGAAGCTACCCTCTACCACTGAGGATAGGTACTTGATTTTTACGTGCCAAGGGACACGAGTAGCCAACTTCATCTCTTAGGAACTGATCCCTGGGCGTTTTACTAGTCCCAGTCCTTCCTACCAACCAACTCACAACCTGAGGGGTTTCGTATTCACGTTTCCAACTATTGTGTATTGATCTCTCTAAACAAATCAGTTCTAAGGATGGGATCAATACTCTAAGAAAAATACAGAATAGATTCCTACTACAACACTAGGAGAAATTTAAAACTTCAGAGTGTTGCTTTAAATGCACTTTGAGTGCTTGGAATCTAGAGAATAAATCGCTTGGAAATTTGTCATAACCTTGAATGGGAGCAAGATCTTCTGTATTTATAGGGGGTTTGAAATAGATCCGTTGGAAGAGATCTGTTTCAAACCCTCCTATTTTAGGTAGGTGCAGGTACTGGTTGTCCTTGTCTAACAAAACTCATACCTAGTATGGCAAAGATACGATCCGCCGCCTGCACCTCTGAGAAGCATTAAATGTGCTCAGTCTTCGTACATATGTGTCACCTTCTCACTGGTCGCTTGTCCAACGGCTAGTTTGTTAACTTTGACTTTACTGATCCTCGTACATTTATAACTCTGAGTCTCTCGTTCTTTACTCAGAATAAATGTTTGTCTTATGTTGGAGACACTGACATTCCTTTTGTTTCTCAGATTTCCATTTGCCCGTGTAACCTTTACGTCTCAGGACTTACAAGTATCAGGTTAACTGATACTAGGCCCAAGTCAGGACTTATGAACATCAGAGAGACGTTCAGCCTGATCAAGGTTACAATGTGCCTTCACTGATAGGGACTTCCCTGAGCATGCTTAGTCTACTCAGTTTAGTCAGGATCAATGGTCTTCTTTAGGATGGCTTCTGCGCAGCTTCAGGATTCTTTCAAGGTTTTTTTCAGGTTGCAGCTTTAGGTTGATCATCTTCAGGACGATCATAACCTTCGGGGTTGGAGATGCTTCAGACTTTAGACTTTTGGGATGCCACCATCAGTCCTCAATCTTCAACACGTTCCCCCTAAACTGAATACCTGTGAATAGAAAATTTTATTCTGACCTAACTATCCTAAACCTATCATCCTTATGAACTATACTTAGGCAAATTCATCAAGGGGTTTTGGGATCTAATCAAAACACTTAAGATTGTCCCAACAATACTCAATGAGCTAGACTCACTTGGTAAAGATTACTCACAAAGAGAAATGAACATGAAGGTTCTTAGAGGCTTACCTTCTGAATGGGATATGAAAGTGATTGCCATGAGAGAATCAAAGGATTTATCTAAGATATCCACCTTTGAACTCTTTTCAGACTTGAAGGCTTATGAATTCGACATAAGTAGGAGAAAAGAACCTGACAGCAGTAAGGTTACAGCTCTAGTGGCTAACAACCTTGCAGTTACAGATTCTGAAGATGAAGACTTGGCTCTTTTTATAAAGCAGCTCAAGAAATTTGGCAAGTGGACTAAAAAGAAGCAGTTCACACCAAAGGATGATGGTAAGGTAAAATCTACAGCACCTAACTCAACTTATTTGTGTTATAACTGCAGAAAGTCTGGACATTACATCAAGGATTGTCCATACCCCAAAGCTGAAAAGTACACAGATGAAAAAATAGAATCAGAAAATATAGAAAGAAAAAGTTTGACAAGGAGAGAATTAGAGCACTACTTTCAGAGTTTGATAAAAACCAGGAAGACTGTCCCTCTTCTTCTCAAAAGCCAACTGCAGAATTAGAAGACTCTGACTCTACAGACTCAGATGAAGAAGCCCTAATCTGTCTTATGGCTAAAGATAAGAGGTATGCTCATCATCATCAAGTTATATAACAGAAAAGGATTCTTCCAGTGACATGCTTAGTGCAATCCAAAGACTACAAGAAGAAAATGAAGATCTTAGAAGAGATAATCATATTGGAAGGGAACATGTTAAAGCTTTGTTAGCTGGAGTAAAGGATGCTGAAAGGCAACTGCAGTGTCTACAAGAACTTAAAGAAATTTACATTTGTCTGATAAATGACAATGAAGAACTTTTCAATGAAGTAAGTTGTAGAGCTGTAGACTGTGCCGAACAGAAGGAAACTATCAGAACTCAAGAAATTATGATAGCTGATCTTGAAGAAAGTAATGCCTACTTTCAAAAGAAGTTAGATTGTTTTGGAAAGTCATCCAAACAATTGAGGAAGATGTTGTCTGAGAAAAGACATACAAAAGATTTAACTGGTATAGGTTATAATCCTTGCACTTGGATGAATCACTTGCAAAAATCAATTCCTAAACCAAAAAGGAAGTTCATCAAAGGTTCAACTTCAACCCCTGAAGCTGTAAACTCAACCCTACAGCCAGAAGATTTGAAATTCTTGAATTCATTCAAAGAATTGTCACCTAGAAGATAACAGAAGGTCAATGAAATAATGAATGATACTGAGGAAGATGTTACCAACATGTTGCAAAACATGTTTCTGAAAGCAACTGCAGAATCAACCATACAGTCAGAAGAAAGTCTTTCACAAATTGAATATTGAAAGAAGACTTAACTTTGATAGATTCTGGAATGGAAATATGTCTGATTTGTCTCCCTCTTCAAACATCCAAAGAGGAGGATCAAGCAAGAACTGTAGAATTAACAACTCTACAGTTCCCAAAAAGTCTTGGATTGCAAAGAGTAGCACTGGAGGAAATCCAAAGTATTGGATTTCTAAATAACTCATTTCATTTTGCAGGGACAAATTACAACCACCAAAAGAGAGATTTGGAATATAGACAGTGGTTGTGCAAGACATATGACTGGAGATAAAAGTTTGTTACAAGATGTGAAAGATCACAAAGGTCCTAAGGTTGTTTTTTGTGATAATGCCAGTGGAACAGCTAAAGGATCAGGAAGTTTTCTTAAAGGAAATGTTCAGATCAATGATGTTTATTTGGTAAAAGGCTTAAAGTATAATTTGCTTAGTGTAAGTCAATTTTGTGACAAAGGCTACACTGTAGACTTTACACATGACACTTGCATAGTCAAAGATATTGAATCCCAAACCACAAAACTGACAAGAACTAGAAAAGGGAATGTTTACATTGTATAGTGGGACTCTACAGTTGAAACTACCTGTTTTCTTGCTAACAGTTCCAATGAGGTTAGTTGGTTATGGCACAAAAGGTTGAATCACATAAATTTTAAAACCATGAATGAACTTGTGAATAACAGACTTGTAGGAGGTCTACCAAACACAAAGTTCAGGAAGGAACACCTATGTGTTTCTTGTGTTAAAGGGAAACAAATGAAGAAGACTTTCAAGAGCAAGACACACTCAAGCACATCAAGGGTACTTGAATTATTGCATATGGATCTTTTTGGACCCATAGAACCTGTAAGCATTAGTGGAAAGAAATACACTCTAGTGGTAGTAGATGACTACTCAAGATTTTCTTGGACAGTGTTTCTAAGAAAGAAGAGTGAAACTCTACAGAGGTTACCAGAGTTGTTGAGAATGATTCAGAATGAAAATAATTTGAAGATTGTGAAGATCAAATCAGACAGAGGAACAGAGTTCACAAATCAAGTCATTGAAGAATATTGTTCACTCTATGGCATAATGCATGTGTATTCTACAGCCAGAACTCCACAGCAGAATGGTGTTGTAGAAAGGAAAAATAGAACACTCAAAGAGGCAGCCAAAATAATGATTGTTGAAGCAAATCTACATAAGAGATTTTGGGCAGAAGCAACAAGCACAACATGCTATACACAAAATAGATGCTTGATAGTGAAAAATCATAAGAAGACTCCATATGAGTTATGGAAAGGAAGGACCCCTAATATTTCTTATTTACATATATTTGGATGCAAATGCTAGATACTGAATAAAGGAAAAGAACACCTCAAGACTTTTGATTCTAAGTCAGATGAAGGTATCTTTTTAGGTTATTCTAATGTTAGTAAAGCATTCAGAGTGTATAACAAGAGATTAATGATTGTAGAAGAATCACATCATGTTGTTTTTTATGAACAACATAGCTCCCCTAAAGAAATTATTGAAGACTCTAAAGAGAACAACTCTACAGTTACAAGTCACCAGTCATATGTTGAAATCAAAACTTCTGTAGAATTGATCAACAAAGGCTTTGACACTGTGATAAATGAGTTACCATCTACAGAGATTGATGAAGAACAAGTCTGTGAAAATGTTCCAGCAGAAGTAGAGACACCAACAAAAGGACTTGATAAGTCTGCAGTAGGTGAATCTACAGCTGCACAGGACATTGATCAAAGACTTGAACCAGATTTGACTTGGTTAAAAGATCACCCCCCCCCCCTCCGAGAATGTAATTGGAAACTTATCTGATGTTGTAAGGACCAGAAAATAAATCCATGAGGCAATGTTTGCTACATTCCTTTCATCTTCAGAACCTATAGATATTCATGAAGCACTACAAGATATCAATTGGATTATTGCAATGCAAGAAGAATTAAATGGTTTTGAAAGAAATCAAGAGTGGGCACTTGTTCCAAGACCTAGAAATCACAAAGTGATTGGAATTAGGTGGGTGTTGAAGAATAAACTTGATGAAGATGGAATTGTAACAAAAAAAAAGCAAGGTTAGTTGCTCAAGGCTATTGTCAATTTGAAGGTATAGATTTTGACAAATCTTTTGCCCAAGTTGCAAGATTAGAAGCTATAAGAATATTTCTAGCCTATGCTGCACATATGAACTTTACAATCTATCAAATGGATGTAAAGAGTGCATTTCTTAATGGTTTACTATCAGAGGAAGTGTATGTTGAACAACCACTAGGATTTGAGGAATCTTGTGTTGAAGACATGGTTTATAAGCTTAGAAAAGTCCTTTATGGACTTAAACAAGCACCAAGAGCATGGTATGATACCCTATGTGATCATTTGATCAAAGATGGATTCAAAAAGGGTATAGTTCACAAGACCTTATTCAGATTACAACATGGAGATGACATATTGCTTGTTCAAATCTATGTTGATGATATAATCTTTGGGTCAACCAATGAAGAGTTATGCAGAAAGTTCTCTAAGCTCATGATAGAGAAGTTTGAAATGAGCATGATGGAAAATCTGAATTTCTTTTTAGGATTACAAGTTAAGCAAATGAGAGATGGAATTTTCATCAATCAAGCTAAGTATACTCAAGTGCTTATCAAAAGATTTGGAATGGATAGCTCTAGGCCTACCAATATACCTATGAGACCTTCTATGAGTCTTGACAAAGATGAGAATGGCAAGAGTGTTGATGTGACCAAATATAGAAGATTAATTGGATCATTGCTATACCTTACAGCTAGCAGACCTGATATCATGTTTGCAGTAGGTGTATGTGCTAGATTCCAGGTTAATCCTAAGGAATCACACTTGAATGCTGTAAAGAAGATCATCAAATATGTCAAATCCTCACAAAATCTAGAATTATGGTATCCTAAAGAAGGAAGAATTGAACTCATTGGGTACACTGACTCAGATTTTGCAGGTTGCAAGATTGATAGGAAGAGTACTAGTGGGATTTGTCAATTCTTAGGTGAAAGATTGGTGGCATGGCACAGTAAGAAGTAAAACTCTATTGCTCTCTCTACAGATGAGGCAGAGTACATTGTTGTTGGAAGCTGTTGTGCACAAATCTTATGGATGCAATATCAATTACAAGACTATGGAATTGATGCAAGAGAAACCACTATATTCTGTGACAATACAAGTGCTATTGCTATTACGCAGAATCCAGTATTACACCCTAGATCAAAACATATAGATGTAAGGCATCATTTCATAAGAGATCATGTTGAAAGGAAAGATGTGAAATTAACAAAGATTCATACTGATTTGAATCTTGTTGATATTTTCACTAAACCTTTGTGTGAATCAAGATTTTCAATCTTGAGAGGTAATTTGGGTATGCTAGAATTGTGAAAAGACTCTGTGAAAATCACTAAATTGCAAAGACAAACTTAGAAACATGAAAATCCATTAAAAAGAAAATATGCAGCTGCAAAGTCACTCAACTGCAGAGTTGTTAACTCTACAGCTGTAGACTTGGCATCGAACTGCAGACTCCTTATAAATGAAGACTTTCATATTCTAAATATGTCAACTGCAAATTTAGAGAACTTATAGTACTTTGTACAATTCTGGGAATTAAATGAGACACTACAAATTCAGAAACACCAGTACTTTTGTTACAGGTAATTTGGATTATTCAGCTTTTTAATTAATAGAATGTTTGAATATGTGTATCATTTAAATTGAATTTAATGCTTATATAAGTTAGATTTTGGACAAACTTAATACCATAAGTTTTGGTTCGAAATTTTAAACACTCATACATTTTTAAAAGACAGTTCTACCCTCCCCTGTCTTAAGCACGTGTAAAGAAATGTATTTAAAGGTTTCTTGATTCATTTTACCTCACTTTACATTTCCAAAACCATTAAACACTCCCCATTCCTCACACCTCAAACCCCAAGCTATTGCCATGAAAGTTATTTTTTGCGCATTATTCGATTTTGAAGAATTACAAAGGCAGAATCCAACTAATGCTATGGAAAAAGTGGTTAGACACATTGTTAACCAAGGAATACACTATTGCCTCACTCATATTCCAAGTGCATATGATGACAAGATAGTGTTGGAATTTTACAAAAATGCTGAAGCAGACGTGGAGAGAAAGAGATTGGCAGTTAAGCTACATGGAAGAACGGCTAATATCAGAACTAAAGATATTTGCAGAGCCCTACATTTAAGAACTGGAAGAGATTCTTATGATTATCTCAACTTCAAGGATGAAGATCAAATCTATTGGAAGAAGTTCACAGCTAAAAAGCCATTTCCAGGGAATTGGCAGAGGACATTTAAGAAGAACGACCTTGCAGTTGAGTACATTTATTTACATGAAGTTATTGATAAATGTTTGTTATGTAGAACTGGTGCTCATGACACATGAACTAGACTTATGTGGGATCTCATGATCGCCATAGATAAGGAGGTTCTTGCTAATATAGGTGAATTACTTTTGAGAAATGTCAGTAATGATGTTGTAAAGGAAGGAAGAAACAAAGGTTTTGGATTTTTTCTTAATTATATCTTCAAAGAAGTAGGATTTTCTTTGTTCAATGGACATTCTGGGCAGCCAATTCTTGTACATAGAATTGTTGGTGTCACGCCCTAAAATTTCTATACATTTACAAATCAGCGGAAGTCTCACTTTTAATTAATTATTTAATAGAAACATTCTTTAGAACGTGCACCCATTTTCTACTAAGTAAAATTCTTTTCTTTGAAAAACCCCTTTTTAAAGCAATTGAATCAAACATTCACGATAAATAACTCATTCAATACATCCATGGAAAAACCTAAAATATCATAATAAATATTCATGACATATTTCAATAATATTCACTTAGCACATTCCTAAGAATCACACAAGTAACATAATAACATGTATCAATAATATTCACTTGTGAATTAAACTTATTCTAACATCATTCAACATGTAAGACAACAATTAAATCATGCAATAATACTTAAATAATTCAAGAACAGTAGCTGGTACGTAAAACTAACGAAAACAGCCTGGGTGTACTCATCAAAACTGGTTGTGTATAAAAACAGACCACTAACTAATACCAAATCCATTTTCTTT
>JAPKLY010000664.1:55981-81378 GCA_026898435.1 Prunella vulgaris
AAAAATAATTAAAGGGCTAAAAGCTGCTGCCTATGCGGGGTGTTACAGTTGGGAAGGCAAATTTCAAAAGAGGAGCTATGGATGCTCTTATGGCTGTTACTCAAAAGAAGAGAAAGAAGACAAAGGATGTGAAAAGGAAGAAATCTACAGCTGTTTAAGGCCCTTTGAAACATTATGAGAGGAAAAAGAAAAAAGTAAGAAGGAAATTGCTCTTAGTAGATCAGGCTACTGAATCTGAGGATGAAGTAGATAGAGAGAAAAGAGCAAAAAGATTTCATTCCAAGGAAGCTGAAGAAATTGAAGAAGTTAACAAGTCTACAGCTGTAGACTTGACTAATGTACAGCAAGATGAAGAACAAGAAATAGAGGCTGAAGAAGCTCCAATTCAGATTGAACAACAACCTGTTGTTTCAACAGAAAGAATAGATGGTTTTGAAGAAGAAAAGCAGAAATTTGAAGAGTGGAAGTTGGTGAAAGAAGAGCTTGAGAAGCTAAAGATTGAGGAAAGGAATTTGTTCCAGTGGGTTGTTGACTGGACAAATTGTAGTGATGTAGATCAACTGATGAGACCCAATTTTCTTGATGATTTTCTTGCTGAAATGCTAAGAAAGAACAAGGGAAAAGTTAAGGAGATAGTTACTCAGACTGAAAAATAGAAAATGACAAAGTCTGCAGTAGAAGCTTTGAGAGTTGCAATGGGCACAGAGACTGACCCTGAGGCACAATTCCCTGAGGCAGATTATGAGATTGTCAGCACTGATAGTGAAGATGAACTGTCTGTCAGAATTGGTGAAGGAAGCACTCAAGTCTTTGATGCTGAAGGACTATCTACTTTGGCTGAAGGTGCGGCCATATTGGAATCTGCCGGAGCTGGTGCTGCAGAATCAATTCCAATTGAGAAAGAAGTTTTACCTGTTATTCAAGAAGCTGAATAGGAAATAGAGGCAGAAGATGCTAAAAAAGATACTAGAAAGGATGGTTCTCCTTGCAAAGAACCAAAGGACAAGCCAGACAATGATGATGATGAAGGAAATGATGATGATGTACCAATGGGTGGTGCACAGTCTCAAATTGAAAATGTTCAAACTCAACAGACACAAGAAATTGAAGTGAATGAACAGATAGTTGAGGATACATCTAGAGAGATTGATGAAAGTGCAAAGGATTTGTCTAATCCTGTTGCAAGTATTTTCCACCAACCCCCTCCTGCAATGTTTACCATAGATGAAATCTATCAGCAAGGGACTCCCCCCCTGCAGAGTTACTCAGCATTAGAAAGAGAGAATATTGAAAATATTGATGAATATATGGCTGATTTCTCTACTGACAAGATGGAAGTTCATCTAACTCCTAGTAAAGTCTCTACAATTGTAGAGTTGGCACTTGCAAAGTCTCAAAAAGCTGGAAAAGCTTGAAAAGGGAAAGAGATGATGATAGTAGAAGCCGAATCAGAGGAAGAAGATAGTGACTCACTTCCTAAGATGACTCCTAAGGAAGTGGTGTCAAAACTTGAAGGTTTTGAGGAAACACTTAAAAGAATTGAAGCTGCAATTCTAAAATAAGTGTAGACAATACATAATGCTATCATTTCTCAAAAGGTGAAGAAAGGTGTTGAAGATGTAATGAAGAAAGTTGAAGAAAGAGGAGTACTTGAAAGGAAGACACTGCAAGAGAATTTCAAGAAGGTCATTGATGAGTTAATGAACAAGAATGATGGGTTAAGGTCTGATTCGATGAAGAAGACAAGAGAAATTACTGATCTCAATTCATCAATAAATACTATGAAGGATACCTCATTTAAGTTGAAGCTGGAAGTTCAAGGTATGAAGAAAGATGTGGAAACTTTGATCTCTGACAACAGAATTATGAAAGAAGAATTGATGAAGAAACTTTCAACCATTTTGTAACATCTTGATATTGGCAAAAAGGGGGAAAGTAGTCAAATTGAGAAAGAACTGAGAGAAGGTGATGAGAAGACTGAACAAATCCTGGAAAGGGTGAAAGGATTTAGTGTGGCAATGTCCAAAGACTTTGAAGCAGCAAAGTCCAAAGATTTTTCAAAAAGATTGGCTAAACAGTCTGAGACTGAGAGTGAAAATAGAAAGAAGAGCTCACAAGGAAAAATCATTCATTTTCCCAAATCTACAGCTGTCAAGTTACCTGCTGTAAAGATGCATCATTCACAACCTTTTGGAGGTTCTGCTGGTTACTGGGAAAAGACAGTCCAAGAATCAAGAGAAAGGAAGAAAGAAAGGGAAGAAAAGGAGAAGCAAGAACTGAAACTATAAAATGTACTGAATGTTCAACCTATAAGTCAAATTGCTCCTGAAGAGAAGGAAGAAGAGAAAGAAAAAGAGATGAAATCAGAATTTGATCTTTTATGGGTAGAATTTCTGAGTATTTGTAACATGCATATTGTGATCAAGAGGATCAAGTTCAAAAAGGACAGATACCAGAAGTTTAAAGATTTGAAAGCTGATGGAACACTTTATAAAGGAGACAATGCTCATCTTATTGGAGGAAAGAAGAAGAAGTCTCCCACTGCAAAGAATGACTTCAGTTCAAGGAAAGAACAGGAAGATTTTGAAAGCTATGAGATGATGATGTTGATAAAGTACATTGAAGAAGATGAAAAGAACAGGAAGATGGTAGAGCAAGGCATATTCAAACCACGGGATGAATCTGAAGAAGAAGAAGATGGAGAAGATGTTGACCCCAAACATAAGAGGAGATGAAGATATGAAGACTGCTGTATAGTTTAGACATTAAAACTTTTTAGTTTTTAGTCTAACTATCCTTTGTAAGTTGTATCTAAACCTTGTTTACTTATTGCAGCCTTTCCTCTTGTTATCTTGTTTTGTTCTTTTATTATTTTGTTAAGCAATGCCTTATTGCTTTAGTTTGTGCTGTTTATTGTTTTGATGATGTGTTTTGCCAACATCAAAATAGGGGGAAAATTGTTAAGTACCTTGGTTTAGATTTTGATGTGTGCAAAACATATGTTTATATGGTATAATAATCTAACACTTGATCTTGGTTGTGGTTGTTTTGGTGTTATTTGAATTTTGATTATTTTTCAACTAGAAGACTTTGGACTGTTAGTCGTTACGTTCCTGATTTTACCGTTGGAGTTCGTTATTTCTTTTAAAAAAAATGGCGCGTACTTTTACACTAAATATTAAGGATTATTTTTTTTATCAAAATTTATTTCAAGAAAATTAGGGTATGACAGTGGGTAAAGGGTACCTGTTAGACCAACTCAATTAACGTAGTCGAAGGTTGTACCAAGCTAAAACAACAAACTCATCTACCTTAATTGTTGTCCTTCGTGCAATAACAAAGGAAGTTGTGTTCAAAATTTGAGCCCTCAACTTATTGTAGCCTGTCGCCCTTAGTGCAAGTTGAGCCTACAACCCTGTGTCTTGTCGTCAGTCGTACAAATTGAGCCTCACCTTGCTGTGTTGTGCCTAAAATCCTTTGCGCAAGACATATCTCACTTTGTTGTGTCCTAAAATCCTTCCCGTAAGCCTCACCTCGTACGCTCAACAACTCAAATTTGTCGTCGCCTACTCTTAAAACTGATCGAAAGACAAAAACTGTTGTTGTGAAATTAGCGCATAGACAATAAAAATGAATTAGGACTATGCATTATTTGAGTAAAATATGTAATTTTTGTAATTATTTAAAATAAAATGGACCGATAAATTTTTGAACAGTGTCAAGTTAATTTAAACCCCCCCATCTTATCAAGATAAAAATGAACAAAATCACACCTTTAATGTGGGTTATCCTTAGGCTACATTTATCAATGGTTTTCATGATCATAACCCAAATAAGACAAAGGAAAATTGAAAAAAAAAAGATGCAGAAATTCTCATGACTCTGGGATACTCCAACCCAAGGGTCATATATTACTTTATGGATAAGTATTCCAAGTGTCATTTTGTGATTGATTGCATATATTTTATTTAGATAGATTTTAGATTTTCAATTTAATATCTTAATAATATATAAAGACAAAGTTATGAAATCAACCAGAATGCTCGATTTTGAAATTTCTCTATTCTCATTAATTTTGGCATTAAGAATTAATCTCGACCTTATAATTTACGTATTTTAATCTAGACCGTACATTTTAATATTTTATAAATATATATATCTTATACAAATCTTATAAATATATTCATAATTTCAAATCATATATCTAAAGTTTTGATTTAAAGTTTTGATGTTTGAATTGTTTTATTTATCATTTTAATATTTTTTTCATGTTCTTAATATTCAGATATTATTTATTTATTTTTTATGTTCAATTTTAATTACAAGTTCGTATTAAAATCATTGTGTCTGTTCCATACATAACGTAAGTTTTTTACACCGTAAGTTATGTTAAGTACCTTGGTTTAGATTTTGATGTGTGCAAAACATATGTTTATATGGTATAATAATCTAACACTTGATCTAAGGAAATTGGTTTAGAAAGTTATGGTTATGTAAGAGAAGTCTGCAGCTGCATATTTGATCAACCTACAGTCAGACATGATCTTACAGCTGTAATGTTTCTCTACAACCAGTTTTTGTTATTTTCAGAACTCTACAGCTGCAAGGTTGAAGACCCTACAGCTGAGGTGACCGTTTGAAGAAAGGAGTACAAGTTCAAGTCAAAATGAAGATTATGAATACCCTTAAACTCAAATTAGTGTAGCATTTATGCACACACTATAGAGTACTTAAGAGGAGTTTATTTCACAAATTCTGGAGGATAATGAAGATTATTTCAAAGACAGCTAGAATTCTGAGGAAAAGGACAATTAGTACAATCAGTACTACCCTGTGTGAAGGATGAGGACCACTTCACACATGCCAATAGAGAGAGAGGAGCCTTATCCAGAATTAAAATTTGAATCTCTCAACGGATAAGTCACTCTAATCCATCTATAAATAGAAGATGTTCTCAGAGGAAGCAACAATAACAACCTGCACATACAAGCATTCAACCTGAGCAAAGTCTATAGCCAACATATTCTGAGAGAGAGAGTTTATTTTCTTTGTGATTCATAGGATACTTGGTTAGGATTTTCTTAGAAAGAATCACTTCTTGTTGTTGTTCCCTCACTTGTTTTATTATTTCTACTCAGTGTAGATATCTCTATGTGAGGTTTGTTTAACTCTTAGTGAGTTATATTCTGAGTGAATATGATAGTGTCTTTTTAGAATAGGAATCTGAGTGAACCTAGTTCTAAGGGGGAACTATTTGTATTGATCTTTGTGATCCATTCTTAGTGAATTTGGCACCTAATTGGTGTAACAGTGGATGCAAGTTGTCTTTTTTATAGACACTGAACCACTATAAATATTGTCTATTTACTTACTGTTATTTATTTTTTCTGTATTGCATATTTATCAATTTGTTACATTCATCATTCTTTTAACATCAAGTGCATAAAAACTTTGTGTTTTTCACAAAGAAACTGACTCTACAGCTGTAGACTTGTCTAAGTCACTCGGCTATTAAGTTTGTTTAAATTGTTTTTCATTAACACTCACTTATTTTTCGCTGCACATTAGACTATTCTCGATACACTTTCAAGTGTGAGAATCCCTCTGATATCCTGTCTACAAGTTGTCTATTTTGTTTGCAAGTTTTATAACTCTACAGCTGTAGACTTGTCTTGTCCACAGTTGTATCCTTTGTGGTCCATAAAACCTCTTGTAGACTAACTGTTTTTTAACTTTTAGAGGTTACTGTAAGGTTCTAGAATCCCCTCTTTTGAAAAGTTTGAAAATTTGATTTTGAACTCAAGGTCTATTCAACCCCCCCCCCCCCCCTAGACCTTGATCACTTAAGGGACCAACAAGTTATTTATAATTTATAAAAAGAGATGTTATAGAGTTAAATATTTACCGCAATATTGTGTATGTGTTATGAATGTGTAAATAATTGATACACATATATGTTAGATTCAAGAAATCACACACATTTATATAAATTATATAAATTATTAATACACGTATATGTAAATTCAATAAATCGTAACAAAATAAATCTTATAAAATATTATGTTCTTAATTATTTTAATAATATATTTTTTTATATAGTCTTGATTTTCTTTTAACAAACCTATATAATAATAAAAAATTAAATTATAAAATATTATATTGTTGATTTTTTAATAATATATTTTGATATGTTCTTAATTTTCTTTTAACATACGTATATAATAATAAAATTTTATAATTAAATCTTACATACTTAGATGGATTTAGCATATTTATATATTAAAAATATTGTGTGAATAAGATACCCTCAAATTATATAAGTATAGATTTATATTATTGAATAAATCTATCTACAAATATATGCATATATACATATATCAGATATATTATAAATCTATATATCTATATAAAATATATATATATATATAAAAATTATTAATATACATATATGTTAAATTCAAAAAATCAAGATTTATTGACTCACATAATATAATTTATATTAAAAATATATTTTTTAATAATCCTGCGTAATACGCGATTTTACGTACTAGTATATTATATATCAAAATTTGAGATTTTTTCTCTATAAATAGACACTAATATTGCAATATTTTGAAACATAATTATTTTCTCTGTTTTATCTCCACATTTGTTTCTTCTTCTAATTTTCTATCATTGATCCAAGTTATCCAAACTCCCAAAATTATCCCAGTTTTCAATCTTTTCTAAACCCGGAAGATTTTCCAAACTCTCCAAATGTTAATGAAATCTTCGCAAAACAGTTTTCCATGTGGCTTTTAACTTGATTTCACTAATATTACGTCGAATTAAGCTTACTGGAATCTGCAAACTACAAATTCTTGAAAGATTTCGGTAGAGCTTTATTAAGGCAGCGAAAACTTGTCTTTTTATTCTAAAAAATGACCTATTTATAGGCAAAAACATAAGCAGGTGGTGGCAGGACGTTGGCACGCTTAACAGAGTGTTTACACGTGTCCCTTACGTGTTAAACAAGATAATTATAACAAGAAATCGACCAAAAAGGATGAAAACACCATTTTGGCAATCAGGTATGAAGACGGCGAGCAGCAGGTTGGGCGAGTAGGTGAGTTGCTCGCCACTTCCCAGAATTACACTACCTGCTCGCCACCTATTGCATATAGGCGACGAGCAGGTGCAGCTGCTCGCCTCCTTTGAATTTACACTGCTGCAATCCTATTTTGTGCCCTTCATGTGATTCTTTCATCTTCTTTATTGATTTTCACTTGTTCCAACTGCATCTTGGCTTCATTGTTATGATCTTCTTGTCTTGGATTATTTTTCTTAGGACACGTCACCTTGGATTAAGTTGATTACTTCCTTGAACATTCGGATTTTTCATCAACAGTTGCCCCTAGCTTGATATTTGTTGGAGCCATCGGGTGGATAACAATTATCAAGATATCTGGATTTGATAAGAATCCTTCGTTGTTGGGAAGTAATTTCAATCTTGATTTGACCTGCGACTGTTTGGATGATGGATATAGTGAAAGACCCCCATGGCCTCATTAAAAACCTAGCCGTAAACCACCCTTGTGGATAAACCGGTAATAGGAAAAAAGAGATACCAGGGTGTACTTCCAAATATCCATACCAAATGGCGTTAAATATTCATGATTGAATCGTCGTGTATTGAAATGGCTGAAATTGATTATCAGCTACTTGAATCATGAAGAGGCGAGCAGCTCTTTAGGTGAGCAGGTGAGCTGCTCGCCGCCTTTGCTCGCGTGCCCAGCACAGAATTCAAAGAGTCATCTTATTTCGTGCGCCACTTTTCAAATTTTTTATTATTTGCGATTCAACCCCCGAACTTTTACAAACAAGGGCCTGCCCCCTTTTTCTATAAATACACGATCCGTCTTCACTCTCATTTCTTTCCTTTCTCTTCACTCTGAATTCGTGTTTGAGAGATTTCCGGTGAGATTTCCGATGACACTTCATCCGTGCACTCCGTTCGCAAGGTAGATTACGAGATTTTCCCTTATCTTTACTTCCTTTGTTCTTTTGATTTTGTTCGATTTCGACTAGAAATCAAACTTTTGGCATCGTTCTTCACCAAAAAACTCCATGCCCGATTCGTAACTGGAATTTGTTGGGTTCTTTGAGAGTTTCTTCGTTGTAGTTGATTCTGGGATTGAGCACTTTAGTTTTTAGGATTGAATATGTCGTTTGGGTGCTTTTTTTGGTTCCATTTGCCGGAGTTTCTGGTTTTTGAAGCTTCTCGCTGGAAAAAATGGCATCCACACCTTCTTCCGGCGATATGCCGCCGCGAAACCCAAAAAAACAGCCCATGGTTGAGTCCTCTTTACATGATTTGTGGGACTACTCGAATTTGGCTAGGAATCGGGGTACTGGAAGCTTGGTGTTTGCCAAAATCGTGATGATTTCCACGCAAGTGAACATGGTCGTTGTTGTCGCGGTAAGTTAACCAAGTTAAATATCGAACATAGGGAACCAATGCGATATCAAGCAAGTATTGAATGTCTACAAAGGCTAATGGCTAGGAAAACAAGAAAACCATCAAGGATTCTATCTACTATTGCAAAGCAAAGTAAATCCTAACTATCACCTCAAAGAAGTGAGCAAGTGTGATGTGTACATGGAAGTAATCCTACTATGGTTCCTCTAGAATCATATCCATCCTAGCATGCAAAAGATCTCTTGGTGTCTTAGTCAAGCCAACTAGTGTCTAGATCTCTCTACAACACAAGGTAGGGCTCTATTGGATGTCTAGATCTCTCTACAACTTCCAACACTCCAATTAAGAGGTCTAAGCTAATATGCAATTCTCAGTGGTCATACAAGCCAAACATCAAACACTTGGTGTGCATTAAGTTCTTATAGCTCAATGCACATTTCATTGCTAAAACATATAAGCCATACATTCCAATTAAACATCCCAAGCATTCATACAAGTCATTAATAAGAGAACTAATTCAACAAGATCACTAATTCATGCATAGGATTAACAAGAACTAAATTCACCATAGTATTCGTACAACCACGCAACAAGGATATTAGCCCATGGCTAATTGGAATTGAAAATCAATAATTAACAATGTAAACAACATGAATATTAACTAAAACAAGAGAATTAAAGGAAATCTTACCATAAGTGGATGAATGGAAATACAAGCATCAAACCTTGAAATGCTATCTCTAAATCTGTAATGCAAAATACAAAACTGAATCGTAGAAACGTAGCTTGAATCAAGAGAAGAACGTAGGAACAAACGGATCAAAATTCCGACGGACGGATCAAAAGTTATGGAAGAAAGAAGATTGATCTAACTAAGAACCCACTAAGTAACTACCTAATTCTCTCTCTAAACTAATCTAAGAACTAACTAATGAAGAAGATGATGCCTTTGAGAATCTGATCCTTGAGTATTTATAGTGCCCACAATGCTTGGTCCAATATGTCCTTCATTAAACGCGCAAAAATACGAAAATAGCCCTGAAATTTTGGATCTTTGCTCTGCTGTCGCCCAACATCTTGAAGACTGTCGACCAAGCTGGTCGACAGCTTGCTCGACAGGGTGACATTTTGTCGCGCAAGAGCTAGCCGTCTACTGAAGGAGTCCTGTCGCCCGAGGCCGTAGTCGCGGTCGATGCGTGACTTCCTCGTTTATGTCATATTTTGAGCTCTAGAACTCTGATCGACTCGATTCTTCTTTCGTTGTGACCCTCTCTTCAAGCTCTTCGACATGGAATATTAATTTCTCCATTTTTCTCAACTCTAGAATTCGGACTTTTCTCGATCTTGCTCGTTTCTTCCTCTCTTTGCTCGTTTTCACCTACAATCACAACTTTCTAGCCAAAAAGGGTTAAATACACAATTTATATCATACTCCCTCCATCCCAAAACTACTTTCACACTTTCCTTATTTGGATGTCCCAATTCTTCTTTCACACACCTAAAAAGGAAATTTTTCTCTCTCACAAAAGTCAACAAAATACACTTTTTCTTATTTTATTATTTAACTTTACACTCACATATTTATTTTTCCTTGGTTCGCGTGCCCGGGACTACTATGAAAGTAGTTCCGGGATGGAGGGAGTATTAGGGTCAAATATGAACATAATATCACCAAAAGCATATAGAAATAAGTGCTAAAAACATGCAATTATGACCCTAATCATACCCCAAACTAGATTGTTGCTCGGCCTCGAGCAACGAAGCGATAAGATAGGGGAATAATTGTATGTATGACGCATCAAGCACAAATCAAATGCCATAGAATCATAGCTCAATATCAAACAAGTCTAAAATGCAATTTCATCAAATCAACAATCAAAATTGAATCAATGAACAAATTGTCAAATCAACAAGTCATGATCCTCACATTGAAGTGTATAGCTCATCTCTCAAGTGTTTGAGGTTCTCTCAATCTTCACACAATGATACAAATACTACCATATGCTTGGCTCAAGTCTCAAATTCTCCACCACTTGAAATGACAAATCATTCACACATCAATGAGGACTTTCATAAGGTTGTAATGTTGGCTCTTTGGTAGGGAAGGATAGATATGGATAAGAGTGACTAAGTATGATTAGTAAAGCATAGAAGGAATCAAGTAATAGTCATTCACATCTTCATGCAATTTTGCACATTCTTCATGCTCTTCAAAATCACACTTTCAAGATCATTCTTCCCTTTCTTTGCAATTAATAGCCATACTCACAACAAAGGTCAACTTGACCATATTTTCAACAAAAGTCCACTTTTTCTCATGCTTGCAAGCACTTCCCCTTTTCCAAAAATTTTCAATCCATGCATAGAATTCTTCATATCCTCCACTTTAGGCCACCATGTTCTTCATCATATCACCAATCTTCCTTCCTTCTTTTCACTCTACTAATCATAGGGACAAGAGAGTTCCAAAAAGGAAGGAAAATGGCTTAAAGTGTGGTTAGCCAAAGGAAAGGTCTAAAGGCACAAAATGGTAAGCAATGGATATCAATATCAATGGTAGGCTCATAGGGCAAAGTAGCTCAATATTGATCAAAGATGGCCTCAAATCATTTCATATGAAATCAATGTCTAATGTAGTCTCAAATAAGACTAAAGCCAAGTTCTAGAGTATAATGCACATGTGTGGAACTCACATCAAAGAAATATCATCCGTTCAAGATTGAAATGGGTGTAAATGGCTCAAAACCTCACAGGTTAAGGTGATCATGACTCATCTCATATCAAAAATGCTCATATCATCAAAATCTTAAGTATCATCCAATCCATAGCACAAAAGACAAGATAAGAATCAAGTCATAACTCCACTACATCCAACATGAACTTTCAACTCATTCACTACTCAAAAATAAGCAACAATATGGCCAAAAATTAACAAGCAAAAATGAGGCATCACATAAGAATATGGTCTAAAAATATCATAGAAGCACTAGAATCATCGTAAACATAGCATTGCAATGAGATTTGCGAAATGAAGACACCCCCCAAAACTTTTTTGGACCATAGGTCTAAAAAGTTTGGCAAAGAGTGGAGAAAAGATCATACAATGCTCAAATCAAAGCACAATACCACAAGAATCAACAATTAATGCTCAAAGTAGCAATCTACAAACAAGCAAAGTAAATCTAGGAATGGAAACACATATGGAGATAAGTGTAGAGACATACCTTGAATTGGGATTAAGAATAGGAGAGTGAATTGCCACTTACACGAAAATGTCCTTCTTGGCCAAGTAGGAAGAGAAATCTCCTCATCACACCTTCTCAAGCTCACAAATGTCATTGCAAATCTACAATTTGAAGAACGAACACACCCCCCAAACTTTTTCGGATCAAGGATCCTAAAAGTTTGAAAAAGAGTGATGAAAATAGGATTTGCAAAGAATCAATGAACAAACAATGCATATATAAGCTCAAGTAAGCCAAGAAATCACCATATATACAAGAGGCAACACCCCCAAACTAGGATAAATCACATGCACCAACCAAGGTAAAAGAACACACTACCTCATATCAATGTTCAAGAAATCCAAAACAATAATCGGAACGGAATGCCAGAATTTGGATCGTTCCGTTCAATAGAGGAGACGAGCAGCTGAAATGGATGCTAAGAGAGCTGCTCGCCTCCAGGTTGAAGCTGAAGGAACTGCTCGCCTCCAGATTGAAGCTGAAGGAGCTGCTCGCTCCTCTGGACAAGCTGCTGCTCGCCCCCAAACTGAGGAAGCTGCTCGCCTCCCTGGGCGAGCATGTGTTGTTGCTCGCTCCCCTGGACGAACACAAGGAGCTGATCGCTCTCCTGGATTAGCACAAGGAGTTACTCTCTCCCTATGATGCAAAACTGCTCGCCGCCCAAAGCAAAGAGCTGCTCGCCGCCTGAGTAGAGGAGCTTCTCGCTCCGGGTGAGCAGGTGGAGCTGCTCACCGCCAACCTTCCGAGAGGGATTTGTGAGCCACCCGTCTAGCTCAGGTTGCTCATCGTGGTCAAACTTCCCGTTCTCCTCCCGCCAAAATAAGATTATTGGTAATTGATGAAGAAACAAATGATGAGGAGACCGAGTCTGATATCCATTCAGCTTTCCGTAATGTATTTGGGATGAGCTCGGAGTCTTCTGAGCCTGATGCTGAAGAAGTTAATACTGTTCGAGAGGTCTCAGAAGTTCGAGATCAAACCGCTGATGTTACTGAGGCGGCAAATCCTCATGAGGGCGCTACCAACTCCGATCTTGGAGAAGGTTTCGAATTAGGAGATAAGCCGAGCCAAGCTGATATTTGGAAAGAGTTGGCTCAAATTTATCAACCTCTGGCGCAAGTACTCGAAGAAAGAATACCGGAGGGGTTTGCTCAAGACTTCAACTGGCTAGTTTTTATTGAGCAGTACCGGGATCAATTTATCAAGCCTCGACTCTGTCCTGTTCTGTATGTTGAGACGAGATATGAGGCGACTCGTCATCAAAGCTTGTTGTTAGAAGATGACTTGACAACTATACGGGATGAATATTGGATTCCACTAGATATCCACATGTATGTCCCACGTGACTGCGAACGAGCTGATCGGCCCCCACCGGGATGTACTGCAATGAACGTTGATGTCCTTGATGCTGGATTCCCACTACCGCTGCATCCAGTAATTGGCCAGTTTTTTATGAATGTTAACTTAGCAATTACTCATATTACACCGAACGGGTGGAGAAATTTGCTAAGTTATTTGACGGTGATGGGATTGGAGGGTTATCCTAACCGGTTGACGGCTCCGGAGATACATTATTCGATGATAATCTCGGAGTGTACGGAGGAGGGGAACAGCTATTATTACATGAAAGCCCAAGCGGGAATGGAGATTGTGGAAGGCATTCCCAATAAAGTGAAGCGATGAAAAGAGCAATTCTTTTTTATTGGTGGTGATTGGCGTGCTTCCACATCTTATACCGGCATTAGAGATAGGATCAATACTCTGGAAGAATATGGAGAATTGAGACGTAAATCACATCCTCTGTGTATCATTCGTTTTGAAGTTCACTTATATAACTTTATCTTTTGCAGGTCTGAGACTTCCGCGTTGGGGTCAGAAAGGAATTCTGAACCTGTTTATTTACGCACTCTCCAACGCCTCCTCCCATCGCGAGCAATTCCTGACTATGAAACATTTATCTCACGAGCATTGTAGACGCACGGCTCGGTTAGTTACCAGTCCGCATCACCTCGCCACTCTAGCTCTACCTCCCGAGGGTACGTATTCGATTTTTACAACCTCTTGCTATATGATTCATTGATTTTCTGACAATCTATTGTTTTCTGCTTGTAGATCAAGGAGTTACTGTTTCTATTCCTCCTGAATTTAAAACCTTCTGCCAGAAAGTTATGAAGTTCGGTACTGAAAAGAACAAGCACAAGATGGACCCACCATCCACAATGGTGGTCTTGCGGAAGAAAAGGGCTGCCCAGACTGTAGCTCAATCCGCGCCGGCTCCAGCTCCCGTCGCTCCTGCTGCTCCTCATGCTAGTGCGAGTCCACCAAAAAAATCGAAGCAGCCAAGGAGGGAGGGTGGTTCTTCTGCCGGTGATGAAGTCGATCAGTCGAAGAAGAAGAAGAGTAAGATTGGACCTACGGGGGGTCCAGAAGTCCATCTCGACATCCTCGATCTGACGATCCGTGTAGTACAGCCTCTTCTGCTTCTCGCGAGCCCAGTTTTCGCCGAGATGAAACATATCTCGGATGGGACTACGAGATAAAAGAGTCGTAAGTTTCTCTCTTTAAACCTTTCACTTTTTGGATATGTGACTCACAGGTTGACGATGTAATCTTTGTCTTTCTTTAGATATCATCCGGGCGATCACCCGTTTCGTTGCGACGCCCTCTACCAAGTTGCATGCTCGTGAGTCCCTAGGTATTTCGGGGACAATAAGGATATAGAAGTGTAGAGGGCTTCTGAGTTCGTCTCACAATCTTGGAGTGCGACTAATGACAAGGTCATCCACGAGCAGACACTTAGTGACAATATACTTCTGGGTAGTATGTTTGCCATTTCTTCCTCTATTGTATACCAACGAATCATGGATCAGGCGATAGCGTTGGGTCAAACGAATCGTCAACTCCGTGAGGGGAACGAAGAGCAACTGAAGGTGATTCAGGCCAAGGATGAAGAGCTGAAGCAGGCAACTCTAAAGGTCAAGAGTACCCTGGATTCTGAGAAGAATGCTATTGAGGCTTGCAGGAAGCTTCAGTACTCAAATCGCAATCTTGAAGAGCAATTGTAGAAAGCTACTGAAGGAATTGCTCATCTCAAAGCTGAGCATGCTCAAGAGAATCAAGAGAATGCCGACAAGATGGATAAGATTCTCGAACTTGAGAAGGAGAAAGCTCAGCTTCAAGTTAATGTGGAATGTTTGTACACCGAAGACGATCTAGGGGAGCAGGTGCGTGATGCATCGAACTATGGGTACATCTGCTCCTACAATGAGTGCATCCAGATTTTCCATCAGGCGGAGAAAAGAGGCCAAAGATTTCTGATCTGATAAAGAAAGAGTTTTTGGATTATGTCAGAGCTAATCTACCGAGCAAGTCGCAGCCTCTCCCTGTGGCTGATCTGGTGCAGTTCGGGATCGACTTGGGGGTTTTTGGAGAGGGTTATACTATTATCGATCCCCTAGGTCAGCTCGTCCCGGATGATTCGAATGAAGAAACCACTGAGGCTCCAGTATCTACTTCGGGAGTCGTTGCCACTACTGAAGCCTCCCCTGAAGGAGATCGTCAATAGTGGGAGGATGCGATCACGTTGTCTTACATCCAGACCGCTCCAGACTATGAAGCGACACCACTCGAGGTTCAACCGACTGACGCTGCTACTGGTGATGCCCCTACTACTGATTAGGGCTTCTTTTGTTTGCCCGGTGCCTTACCTCTTTTAGGAATCGGTTTTGCTATCTTTTGCTGATTTCTTTAGTTGCTTTTCTTTGTTGTTTATCACTGGATGTGTTTGATTTTATCTAGTTGTATGCCGAACATTTTCAATGAATGAAATGATCTTCCTGTCTACCTGCGTATATTGCTTGTTCTTTTTATATGGTGCTCGTATCGCTCTTTACTTTCAAGTATTCACGAAATAGCCTATTAGGCTGTAACGAGTAGTCACTCTTACGTTGGGTGCCAAACTGGGATTGTGTGCTATGCTATTCATTTGGAGCGTGTACTACGCTGCCGTTGGATGAGCATTTTATACACTACCAGCCCATAGGGGTGGACTTTTATGGTCGTTATGCTCAATTCTTATTTGGGATGTGTTAGGTGTCTAGCACCGTAACGTATCCACTCAAGAAGTACATGTTTCAAGATGTTTCGCTCTTGTCTAGGACATTTTTGGTCTCTGACACCATTATGTCGCTGTACAAGGAGAGTGCTCAACGTAGAGACCATTTGACCAAAAAAGCCACGTTCAAGCAATTTCAGGTAGACTGCAATCCCTTTTAGCTTTCATTCACCAAAAGAAGATCATCTTTCACATTTCATTCACCGTTGGCATAACTAAATGTACATCATACATCCATTATTGATAAAACTTCTTCAAGTGGGCAGCATTCCATGTGTACGAGGAAGGTGTCCCATCCATGTCTTCCAAATCGCAAGATCCGTTTGACCAACTACGGAGACACGAAATGGTCCTTCCCATCCCGGTCAAAACGTTCCAGGCGGAGTAGATAGGATTTTTCGCAATACTAGATTGCCGTCCTAGAAACTTCTATTTTTGACTTGCGAATTGTAGTACCTGGTAGCGTATTGTTTGTATATTGTATTGCGCAGTTCTGCAGTGACTCACCTTTCTTAAAGGAAATCTTTTTCAATTGCGATGGCTTTATCATTTTCTTCCTTGTCGTACATACAAACACGCTAGGTGGGATTCTGTAGCTCGACTGGTTCCATTGCTTCGGTTCCGTACGCCATTGAGAATGGGGTTTCTCCAGTGCTTGTTCTGAATGACGTTCAGTATGACCACAACACTTTTGGGAGTTCTTCTGACCAGCTCCCCTTCTTTTCCGTCAAACGGAGCTTCAATGTTTGCATGATGATTTTGTTGATTGCTTCAAACTGACCGTTGACTGTGGATGATAGGGCGTCGAGTAATACTTTTTTATTTTCCAAGTATCACAGAACCCTCGGATCTTCTTTCCATCGAACTGCGGTACATTATCTGTCACAATTGATCGAGGTATGCCAAATCTGTAGATCAAGTTTTTCCAGATGAAGTTTATCATCTTCTCCTGTGTCACTGTAACTAGAGATTCACCGTCTGCCCATTTAGTATAATAATCCACTGCAACCACCGCAATCCTCACACTTCCTTTCCCAGGTGGGAATGGTCCGATGATGTCGATGCCCCATTTGGCAAATGGCCATGGACTGTACATCGCCTTCATCTCTTGTGGAGGAATATTTATGTTAGGTGCGAACATTTGGCATTTGCGGTATTTTTTTGCAAACGAGATTGCATCTTCTTTCAAGGTGGGCCAGTAGTACCCTTGTCTCATAGCTCTGTGCGTTAATGCTCGTCCTGCAGTATGGCTTCCACATATGCCTTCGTGGATTTCTTTGAGAATTTCCAATCCCTGCTTCTGTGATATGCATTTGAGTAGGGGTGATGAAAATCCTCTCTTGTATAGTTAGCCTTCGATCATTACATAACGAGCTGCCTGTTTAACCAGTCGAGCTGCTGTCCAGGAATCTTCAGGCTGCTCTCCGCTAGTCAAGTATTTCATTAGACTAGTTCTCCAATCGTCATTGTCCAACTCGTCCACCTCCTGCCCCCAATTCGACGTTTAATTCATTTTATAATCCAAGGTCAAAGGATTATCGAGTTTGGTAATGACGACTTCTGAAATTTCCATTGCCCTCTGGGTTGATGCTAATCTGGCTAGAGCTTCTGCTTGCGCTTTTTCTAGTCGAGGTATCTATTCGATATAGACTTGTTGAAACATGTGAGCTACTATTTTTTGATATAGTATCATCTGTTCGTCTTTAGCCTCAAATTCTCCTTGGACTTGTGACACGATCAATTGGGAGTCGCCGATAATTTACAGTCTTTTAACTCTAATAGCCAACGTGACTCTGAGTCCAGCTATTAGTGCTTCGTATTCTACTTCATTGTTTGTCACCAGGAAAGCAAATCAGATGGCTAATGTAAACAATTGGCGGTCGGGGCTTATTAAAACTACTCCTGCCCCCGATGTCGTACTTGTCAATGATCCGTCCACGTACAAGTGCCACAAATGTTCGCAGTCCCTCGTTAAACTAGGTGGGTAAGTCAATTCCACAATAAAGTCGGTCAGGGCTTGTCCTTTAATTGATGTCCGTGTTGCATACGTAATGCTGAACTGGCTGATTTCAAGTGACAATTTCACTATTTTTCCCGTTGTATCTGGACGATGAGGGATTTGTCTCAGCGGGAACGTAGTGAGTACCTCTACTTGGTGATCGTAGAAGTATGGCCGCAACTTTCTGGTGCTCATGACCAAGGCATACGCGAGCTTCTCGGTTGGAGAATACCATATTTCTGCTTCGTGTAGAGCTTGACTTACATAGTAGATTGGGGAATGGAACTGATCTTCCTCACGTACAAGTACTGAACTTATTGCTACCTCTGATGCTGCGAGGTAAAGATACAATTTTTCGTCAGGCACTGGCTTGGATAGAATTTGTGTGTTGCTCATATATTCTTTTATTTGATCAAATGTTTTCTTGTAGTCTTCTGTCCACACAAAATCTTTCTTCTTCCTCTTTATGGCCTCAAAAATTGGCCTGCACTTATCTCCAGAACGTGAGATAAAGTGATTCAGTGCCGTCAGACATCTAGTTAGACGTTGAGTCTTTCGAACTGAATCAGGTGGCTTCATATCGATAATGGCTTTGGCTTTTGTCGGGTTCACTTCAATTCCACGCTGACTCACTAGATGTCCCAAGAATTTTCCCAAGTGATTTCCGAAGCTGCTTTTCTTGGGATTGAGTTTCATGTTGTAGGCACTGAGTATTTCAAATGTTTAAGCAAGATGTTCGAGATGATCTTCCTTGTGTAAGCTTTTTACAACGATATTGTCCACATAAACTTCGATTGAGTGGCCGATATGCTCGTCGAACATCTTGTTCACCAGTCTCTGATATGTGGCCCCGGTGTTAATCAAGCCAAATGGAATTCTATCCCAACAATAAAGATTCTTGTTAGTATAAAATGTGGTATGTTCCTGATCGTCTGGATGTAAAGCGGTCTGGTGATATCCAGTAAAAGTGTCCATAAATGTCATCAATTCATGTCCGGTGGTATTATCAACAAGATGATCGATATGAGGAAGCGGAAAATTATCCTTCGGACAGGCCACGTTCAAATCAGTGAAGTCGATACAAAGCCTCCATGTACCGTTGAGTTTACGAACAAGGACTGGGTTCGCAACCCATTGGGGGCACAATGCTTCATGTATCAATCTGTTATCCAGCAACTTTTTAACCTCCACTGTCAGTGCCTCATACTTCTCTGGACTAAATTTTTGTCTTTTCTGGCGAATCGGATGGTGTGCTGGATCGATGTTAAGATGATGACTTGCGTATTTTGTCGGGATTCCTGTCATGTCTGTGTGAGGCCATGCAAATACATCCAGATTCTTTCTTAAAAATTCAACCATCCTCGACCGGTATGGCACTGGTAATTCAGATCCGATATAGAGCTCGAGGTCTTCTTTGTCCGAATAAGCTTTAACAGCCGTCAATTCTTCCATTGGTGTGGCACGATTTCGCTTCTTCTTCCATCTGGGATCAAAAATTAGCCCGTCGACATTTAGCTCGTCTTCAACCTCCATTGGTTCGCAGTCCAACCTGGGTTCAAAATCTTGGCTGAGAAGGCATTCGTCCGATTGTTCACCGTTGAAGTGCCCCTCAGGCGCTAATTTTGCCAGGATTGTTGTGTCTTAATTTGGTTCTGCCCTTGGTACGTTTTATGAATGTTCGACCTCCATTGGTATTACTTCATCTTGCGAAGTAGCCAACTTCTTGGGTCCCAGTTCAGGTCGTACGGGAGAACTCTTAATTACATGTATATGCGAATCCAATGGCTTTACTTGAAGTAAGCATTTGCGGGCTTTCTTTTGATCGCCTTTTATTGTACCAGCGTCATTCGGTGTAGGGAATTTCAGACAATAGTAGTAAGTCAAACAGGCAGCTTTAAACTGATGCAAAAAGGGTCGGCTGAGGAACACGTTGTAGGAGGATGGCTGGTCTACAACAAGGAAATCTACCTGCCTGGTCAGCATCCTATTGGGATCATCGACCGATACAAGTTCCACAGACAGACGTATTGTGCCTAGGGAAATAGAAACAGCCTCCCCGAATCCTATGATTTTGTGATTGCAGTCTTCAATGTAGGATCTGAAGTCCCCTATCTGGTCCAGAGTGCTCTTGAATAGTATGTTTGTGTAAGCTCCGATGTCGACCAGTAGTCTGTGAACTTTGGCGTTCATTATGTTCGTGCTTATGACCAGGGAGTCGTTATGTGGGGTTATGATACCCTCCAAGTCCTTCTACGAGAATGTTAATTCTGCAGTAGGCCTAGTCGAGGGTCCCGCACTAGTCTCCTTTATCTGGTCAATAGCGTGAAGTTCCGCCTTCTTCTGTCTCTTCGATGGAGGTGGCCTCCCATCTGTACATCCACCTACGTGGCCAACCTCTGGTTCAATCACTAAAATTTCCCTCACCGGTCCTGGTTGAGGGGGTGGTGCTCACCGATCCGGCCGATTCTATTTCGGCCTCTCTTCCTCGTCTTCACTGCTGTCTTCCTCTGCTACATCATCAGGCTCCCGTGGTCTTTTTCCTGGGGCTTTCTTCACAAATTCTGACAGTTTGCACTCTTCGTAGAATTTCCACAACTGCCTGAACAAGTCCTTGCACTGGCTAATGTAATGACCCATCGTCTAATGGTAGGCGAAAAATCTGCCCGAAATCACCTTCTTCGGATTCACCTTGATTCACCTTGACCGCGTTCTATACCATATCAATGGAGACCGCTAAAACTTGATTGAGCTTGTGCTTCAAACCGCCGCCTTCAAAAGGCTTAACATTTCCTGGGGTTTTGTAACTGCTTCCACTTCTCTTGGCAACTGCCTTTAGAGCCTCCGTGCTTTCACCTAATGACTTCCTCAATGCCTCTTGTATTGCCACGAATATCTCAGCCTTATTCCGAAACTCTCCGTAAGTCTTTGGGCATGTGAGATGCATTTTCTTCCACAGGTCGGATCCCTTCTTCAGCCCTGCCATCGTGGCAATCACCTTCGTGTCTTCACTCACTGGCTCTCCTTCGAGAAGGACTTTGTCAAAACGCTCAAGGAACTTCTAATCTGATTCCTCAGCTTCCCATACCAGATTTGCCAGTCGGTGCTTCTGAGTGAAGCACAATGCCGCTCTCGAAAAGTATGCTAAAAATTCTTGGCTCAGCTGCATGAAAGAAGTTATCGATGCCGGAGGCTTCGCTATAAACTACCGATGTGCGTGGTCTCCAAGTGAGAGAGGAAAATTTCTGCATTGGGTGGCATTAGACGCGCCTAATGAGATCATATAATCAGTGTACTTGGAGATGTGCACCTTCGGATCAGAGCTCCCCTCGTACAGATTCGTTGTCGGGTATTGAATCTTCGGCTGAATGGGTGCCGACAGAATTGCGGGTGACAGTGGTGATAATGGGATTTGTAGAGATGACTCGCCCTCTGGGCACAATGACACTTTGGCCTAAAGGTCTTCGATGGATTTCTTCATGGATAACAAGATTCCATCCGAGGTCTCAGTACGAGGACATGGAGACTGTTCCTCTCACGTAGGGCGAGCGGAGCCGAATGCTCGGTAGCTCAGATGAGACCTAACTGGAACCTTTGTAGCCTTTTGTGCACCTTCAGGCCCCGACCACTCCAACGCTGACCATAACAGCCGTTCATGAACCGACTGCTGCATCCCTGGATCTGCTTCTTGTACACGACTTGGATGACGGGACACCAATAGGGGTTATCCGTGTGATCTGTTATCCCGTTGCTCCGGTTGTCTACTCTGTGTACTGTTATGACTCTACTCATCCACCACACTCCACGTCCGCCTGCCCTGTGGGCCTAATCGATCAGTTATTTTCTGCTTCCCTCGTTTCTCTCGCCTTTTCCATTATTCGCTTTCAGCCTCGGTCTCGGGTTGACGCTGAACAGCCCATTCGAGAATGGGTTCCGGTTCAGGTCGCATCCCAGAAGGACCGGTGGCTCCATGTTGCTCTTTTTGCTTTAATACCCTGCAAAGGGTCATCATACGAGAGATGTCTTCAGGACTTTGTAGGAAGGGAAGCAGTTCAGATAACCCTTGCATGTAATTTTGTCCCACTTGGGCAGCTGGGACTCCTGTATGTTACACCTGCGGTCTGTTAATTATCGCGTCCTGAACCGTCGTTGACTGTTCAGGCATTAGTGTCCTCCTGTTCTAGTGATTATTGTTCCTCCCGTGTGATGTTACTCTTGGTTGAGAAACTTCCCTCGACATTTTATGTAATGTCAGCTCCTTTCCACTTAGCAGGTGAACAAGTTAAATAGCAGGTCAGCAGGTGAAGGTGAGCAGATGAGTAGGTGGCGATCAGCTAATATAAAATGCTTCCTTGAGGAGACGAACAGCTAGGTATCCTTCAAGCGAGTAGCTTTAAGGATTTCTCCAAACTAGACGGTGAACAGGTACAAAAATTTCTTCGAAATCCAAATTTTGTAACGTTTATTCTAGTAACTTATAAATCCACCAAGCGGAGGTCTGGGTGCCCTCCTTCTAGCGCCAAAATGTTAATGAAATCTTCGCAAAACAGTTTTCCATGTGGCTTTTAACTTGATTTCACTAACATTACGTCGAATTAAGCTTACTGGAATCTACAAAGTACAAGTTCTGGAAAGATTTTGGTAGAGCTTTGTTAAGGCAGCGAAAACTTGTCTTTTTATTCTGAAAAATAGCTTATTTATAGGCAAAAACATAAGCAAGTGGTGGCAGGGATGTTGTCACGCTTAACAGGGTGTTTACATGTGTCCCTTATGTGTTAAACAAGATAATTATAATCGACCAAAAAGGATGAAAACACCGTTCTAGCGATCAGGTATGAAGGCGGCGAGCAGCTGGTTATAAATACTATATGAGGCGAGCAGCAGGTTGGGCGAGTGGGTGAGCTGCTCGCCACTTTCCAGAATTACACTACCTGCTCGCCACTTTCCAGAATTACACTACCTGCTCGCCACCTATTGCATTTAGGCGGCGAGCAACTCATTGGGGGCGAGTAGGTGCAGCTGCTCGCCTCCTTTGAATTTACATTGTTGCTGTCCTATTTTGTGCTCTTCATGTGATCCTTTCATCTTCTTTATTGATTTTCACTTGTTCCAGCTGCATCTTGGCTTCATTGTTATGATCTTCTTGTCTTGGATTATCTTTCTTGGGACTCGTCACCTGGGAATAAGTTGATTACTTCCTTGAACATTCGGATTAACTTATTTCATCAACACCAAGCTCTCAAGATTATCCAAATTATCAATGTTCTCCGAATTTTAATCAAATTCCTATCTTTGAACCAGTTCAAGCTGAATATGTCTCTCGCAGTTTGTTTCGAGAGACACATCAAAAGACGGCGAAAGCTACTTGGCGTGTGAAAGAAGATGTAGCCATAATGGCAGCTTGGGTTCAAGATCTTCTGTGTAATAGCAACTCTAAAATCAATCCAGATTAAACTTGGCAAATTTTAAAGGGCTAACACATTATGGGCACGAGTGTATGAGCAATACTACATTGCTCACAAAAGAAAATACATCAGAGGTAAAAAGAAAGAAACCTTGATTCAATGAAAGGTCATTTTAAATGACTTAATGAGAATGTCATCAAGTGGGTTACTGCTTGCAAGGAAGCATATGGTCGAAAATGAAGTGGAATGAGCAAACAAGATGTTGAGCAAGAAAGATCATATGATATACACAACAGGTGGATCAAATTTTTTGGATTTGCATGTGTTTAATGGAGTCAAGAGTAAACATCCCAAGTGGGAACTAAAACTCGATAATGAGTCTACACGTTTTCATGCTGAAGATGAAGAGAGTGGTGGAAGTTCAAAGACATCAAGAACTAGCAAATATGGTTCTTATTCTCTCCCCATTGATCTAAAGACTCCAGACAGTGGCAGTTCAACTATGTCACATCCTACAGGTAGAGATATGGCAAAAAAAAAAAACTAAGGTATCAAAATCTGTTTGTCCTCCTGAAGTTTTTGAAGAAATGTGTGCATTAAGAATCACTAAAAATGCTGAAGTTGAATCAATGAACAAATTGACAAATGAGAAACTCAATTTTGAGAGAGACGAGATGAAGCATGATTTATTGATGGGATTGTTGGAAAAAAATTACTTAACTCCAGCAGAAGAAGTGACAAAACAAAATTTGTGGACATATTTTAAATACTGAATGTACTTTGTTTTATGTATTTTAGTTTTTGAGTTGTGAGATTTTAAATTTGTGTGACTTCAATTTCATATAGGCCTATAATCCTATAATGTTGTGTGATTTTAATTTCATGTAATCTTAATTAATGTAATTTTCATTTCATGTAATCTTAGTTTTCTGATTTGTTGTCGGAATTGTTGAAGTGAAAATCAAGTTGTCTGAATGATGGAAGCGGGAATCAAGTTGTCATTCACATGCATATGTCTGAATTATTAAGATAGGACCAAGTTGTCTAAATATTTGAAGTGGAAATCAAGTTATGTCAATGATGAAAGTAGGAATCACGTTGTCATTCACATGCATTTGTCTGAATTATTAAAGTGGAAATCACGTTGTCATCCACATACATTTGTCTAAATTATTAAGATAGGACCAAGTTGTCTAAACTGTTGGCAGAATTGTTGTCTGAATTGTTTTCTGAATTATTGAAGTGGAAATCAAGCTGTGTCAATGATGAAAGTGGGAATAACGTTGTCTTCCACATGCATTTGTCTGAATTATTAAAGTGGGAAACAAGTTGTCTGATTAGGGTCATAATTGCATGTTTTTGCATCCATTTCTATATGGTTTTGATGTGCTTATGTTCATATTTGACCCTAATATGGTAAAATTGTGATATTAACCCTTTTTGGCTAGAAAGTTGTAATTGTAGGCAAAAATGAGCAAAACGAGCAAAATCGAGAAAAGTCCAAATTTTAGAGTTGAGCAAAATAAAGAAGAATCGAGTCAATCGGAGTTCTAAAGCTCAAGATATGATAAAAATGAGGAAGTTGCGCATCGACCGACGCTAAGTGTCTCGCTCGACAGGACCTCTTCATCGATCGGCAGCCATCACGCGACCGGAACCCTGGAACGGAAGCCTCCGTACGACTAACCGTGCGACAACCGTTGGTCGACAGGCAGCCAGTTCTTGTGCGACAAAAGCGCACCCGCGCGAGCAAGTTGTCGACCATGGTCGACAGCCACTCAGTTCTTGGTCGACAGAAGTGAAAAATGTCCAAAATTTCAGGGCTATTTTCGTATTTTCGCTTGTTTTAATGAAGGGCATCTTAGTCAATGATCCAAGGGCACTATATATACTTCCATCTAAGATTTTTAAGGGGACTTTTATCATTTTCTTAGATTCACATACATCATCATATTCTCTCACTAGATTAGGAAAAGTTAGAGGTAGTTTCCAATTGGGTGTTCTTAGATTTCCATTTACGATTTCTACGATTACTTTCGATCTACCTTATGGATCTTCAATCCGTTTTCTCCTGCATTCTTATCATAGCTAAAGCTACAATTCTATTGTTCGATTTTAAATTTCTATTGTCAGATCATCTTTTAGCTTCTAGAGGTAATTTTGTATCTTTTCAATTTCA